>JASDQU010169868.1:1083-12165 GCA_032191745.1 Picea mariana | reverse complement strand
ATGACAATTGCATACAGGGATTCAATTAAGAAATTCAATCTATATCCATCTCATAAATATTTAATTGAATCAAAATTTACACAATGTTTTCAATAATGTAAAGAATGATATTGAGGAAAATCAAATCATCAATCTTATTAATAATTCTAATTTTACTCAATATCATGGGGGGAAGCATGCCTTCAATCATAAACATATCTTGGACAAATATTTTCAAGAGAGTTGTAATATGGATACTTTATCAACAATTTCAGTTTCAATGTATTATATCAAATCAATATCAGAATCAAGTAATGTATCTATTGAAATTTTTCAAAGAAATTTTTTTAATATCAATTCTAAACTTGAAGAGTTTCAAAGAGAGCAATTAATCAAAATGTTATAGAAAAATTCCAGTGAATTTGCATGGGAATACACTTATATGAGTGGAATCCACCCTAATACATCTATTCATCATATCTATATAGAGGATAATTCCAATCCTATTAGGCAGCCCGAAAGATGTATGAACCCACTCTTGAAAGAAATTGTGAAAGATGAACTACCGAAACCACTTAACGTTAATTTTATATATCTAATTTATAACAGTCAATGGGTATCTCCACTAGTGAGTGTTCCTAAGAAAAATGGAAAATYGCATGTTTGTGTAGATTATAGGGAATTGAATAAAGCAACCTTTAAATGTCATTTTCCTCTACCTTTCATAGATTAGGTCTTAGATACACTAGCAGGTAAAAAATATTTTTCYWTTTTGGATGGATTTCATCGTTATAAMCAAATACAAATAGCTCCATGGGATCAAGGAAAAACAACATTCACGKGTCCATGGGGGATGTACRCCTAAAGAGTACTTCMTTTTTGTTTGTGTAATGCACCTACAACTTTTCAACATGTTGTACTAGGTATATTTTTTGACCTAATCCATGATTGTGTAGAAGTATATATGGAGGATTGCATTGTCTATGGAAATGCTTTCAAGGAAGCATTAGAAAATTTAGAAAAGGTTTCAATCATATGTCAGGAAACTAATTTGGAATTAAGCAATGAGAAATGTTTTATGTTACAAGATGAAGGAATTGTTTTGGGTCACTATGTCTCTTCTACAGGTGTAAAAGTGGATCCAACAAAGATAGAATTCATATCCAATCTTCCAATGCCAAAGAAACAAAAATATGTTAGGAGTTTCTTAGGACATGTTGGTTACTATAGATTATTCATTGAAAATTTCACTAAAATTGCATCTCCATTATTCAATCTTCTTGCTAAAGATAATAAATTTTTCTGGAATATTCCTTGTGAGACTGCATTTGAAATTTTGAAAGAGAAAATTTATGTAGCTCATATTTTAAGAGGACCAAATTGGTCCTTTCCATTTCATATATCTACATATGGCTTTGACATAGCTTTAGGACCAATGCTAGGAAAAAAGGAAAATCAAGTATCTTATGCCATTTATTTTGTGAGTAAAAACATGACATCCCTTGAATTGAATTATATAGTTACGAAAAAGGAGTTCCTTGCAGTAGTGCATGCCATCAACAAATTTAGGCACTATATTAGCAAATATGAGATCTTCGTCCACAATGGTCATTCATCCATTAGATACTTAATGAAAAAACCAATAACTAATATCACGGTTACCAGGTGGCTTCTTATGTTACAAGAATTTAATATCACTATACTAGACAGACCTGGTAAAGAGAATGTAGTTGCAGATTTTCTTTTCAGGATTCATAATGAAGGTGAATTTGTTCTTGTTAATGATAATTTCCTTGATGAGAATATTTTTGCAATATTTACTAAATCTCCTTGGTTTGTAGATAGTGTTAAATGTACTTGCTTTTCCACAAAGGAGAAGTAGAAGATCATTAAACTCAATGCCAGTTACTCATGTCTTGGTGGACAAATTTTTGGTACTAGACATGATATAATCATTCCAAGGTGTGTAAGAGTGGATGAAGTATTCAACATATTGAAGGCATGCCACAATGAACCATGTGGAGACCATTTTTCTGATAAAAGAATTGCATACAAATTCCTTCATCTAGGGTATTATTGGCAAACCCTTTTCAAAGATGCCAAGAAATACGTCAGAATTTGTGACAGTTTTCAACAAATGGGAAGACCGATGCAAACAGATGAAATGCCTCTAAAATCTCAAGTACTCATGGAACCTTTTGAAAAATGGGCCTTAGATTTCGTAGGACCTATTTTTCCAATGTCTAGAAAGAAGAAATATATTTTGGTATGTGTTGATTATGTCACTAAATGGGTAGAAGCTAAATATTTTTTGCATGCTAATGAACAAGTTGTTGTATAGTTTTTATTTGACATATTTACTCATTTTGGTGTCCCGAGAGAAATTGTAACAGATTGAGGCACCCAGTTCACATCAAAGTTTGTCCAAACTATCATAGAACAATATAAGATAAAGCAACAGAAGTCATCCCCTTCCCAAAAAAAGCCATCCCCTTTCCATCCATAAGCCAATGGGAAAATGGATTCCACAAACAAATATCTTGAAGTCATATTGACCAAAATCATTCAGTTACACTACTTAGATTGGATAGATATGCTTTCGGAGGCACTTTGGTCTTATCGAACCACATGGAGGAACACCATCGAGCATACACCATATGAGCTTGTGTGTCGTATAAAAGTTTTGTTTCATATTGAGTTCCAAATCAAGACTTTCAAAAATGCAGCCAAGCTAGGGATGCATATTTGATAAGCACAACAGCATAGGTTAGCACAACTCAATGAATTGGTAAAGATATGACAGGATGAAATTTAGCATACTACTATCATCCAATAAAAAAGATTGATATGGCATGAAAAAATCATCAAAAAGAAGAAATTCAAACCATGTGATTGGGCTCTCTTATTTGATTCTAGATTTAAAAAATTTAAAGTGAAGCTCAGTACTCAATCATTGGGGCCATATGATATATAAACAGTATTTAATAATGGATTAATAAAAATTAAAACTATTGATGAGGAGAGAATGTATTTTCTAGTGAAAGGACATAGACTAAGGTTATATCAAAAGCCTTCAAATATAGAGGAATTTGTCCATAATTTGCTTCAACCACCAGAGATGGAGATAGTGAGTAAGGGAAATTATTTCCCTTCTCTTATCTCAGGATGATATTTTATTTTTATGATCTAAGAAAATATATAATAAAAATTAAAATATATATATATATATATATATATATATATATATTAATAAAATAAAAGTAAAAAGTAAAAATAAAAATAAATGTAGTTTGTGGAAACTAGTTTACTAACGCATTTGTGAAACAATTATGTTTCAAAACCAAAGATCTAGTGGACATAATTCTAAAAGTTCTTCAAATAAACACAGGACATCTTCAACTCATGTTCAACATTTTATTTCTAGCACTTAATTTTTCAGCAATACTTTTTTGTCAACCTGTAGAAAGTTAGTTTTTGAAGCATCAATCAGATAGATTCTTTCTTTTCATATTTAAACTTCTAAAGGATTTTTCATATTTTTCATGATTTTTCATAGRAKTAAATTTAGTAGCAGTTGTCAGATTGTTTCAGTTTTKCTTCTCAGTTYYGRAGTCTTACTTTTAGCACTRCGAGTCACCCTCCAACTACAAGAGGATAATTCTAGTACCCATCAAAAAGGTAAATGGATTAAAATGGTTTGAGTAGGTGGATCAGTGAGACTTCAAGGAGAGGAAAATATAACAGAAGTAACAACAGATTGGTTCGGGACCATTGGGCTATGGAGTCATAAGTATCGTGAATAATGAAGGCATTTAAACTGCCTATCAAACAAAAGGATTTATGTGGTGATGAGGAGAAGAAAAAGATAATGCTTCTGAGTGATAAACGATGAAACATGGGCAAGATGACATCAAATCCTCCACCGCCTCGGAAATCCATGAATCACAGATGCTACATTCAGACAAGAAGTAAAACATGAATGATCTGAGTGATAAACGATGAACATGGGAAAGATGATAGTAGATCCTCTACCACCTCAGGAATCCATAGATCAGAGAGATTACATCTAGACAAGAAGAAAAATAAAAACGTTTGTGTGATAAACCATGAAAAATGGGAAAGATGATAGCAAATCCTCTACCACCTCAGGAATCCATAGATTAGAGAGATTACATCCAGACAAGAAGAAAAAAAACAACGTATGTGTGATAAACCATGAAAAATGGGAAAGATGAAAATAGATCCTCTACCACCTCAAGAATTCACAGATCAGAGAGATTACATCCAGATAAGAAGAAAAACACCAGCATGTAAACTAAGAAGACAATCTGATAAAAACAACTCAAAGGAATATTCAATAACATAATATTTACAATCCAAGCCCTCGGGCCTACAAACTAAAAATTACAGAGCCCTACTCCTAAAACTCTCTCAGCTCTCTAGCCTCTGAAAACACCTCCCTTTTACAAAATCTAAACTGATCTATTTGTAATCAGCTCAGTCCACAACTACCAACAGTGTAATCTAGCCATCTCATTCAAATATTTTGTTTGTGCATCCTTATGTAAGAATGTGCGTGTATCCTTCTACCATACATGAGTTCCGATCAACATGAACCTGCAGGAAACACTGTCCATAGGGGTGCCTTAGGCTAACATTTCTATCTCCAGGGCCAAACCCTCCATGTTTTCTATTTATGGAGTGATTCGAGGTTTCAACCACCACTACTTTTTCATTAACTTCCTTCTCATCGGGATCATAATGAGGCTTAACACCTAGGGGGATGCCATGCGATGCTTTCAGATTTGTCGTTTTATAAGTACGTGAATGCGGGGTCATTGAAGGAGGTTTGGACCCACATGACTTTTGAGCCTGCAATTCACCACCTTCTGCTAGGTAGCTCTTTTACTATACCATGGTTTCGATTGCGGGACCGCTCAAGGATTTTAACGCTCAAGTAAGTTGTGTCCCCACAATGAAGCGTGGTCGTTGATCTAGTCACATTCCACGATCTGGGAAGCCCTGCCAATTTAGTGCTCCAGCTAAAGTTATCCTCCTTTCAACTTTAGGATCATTCTAACCGCACTTGGAGATGGCACTAATTTTGGCGTTGAGCAAGAACACTTCCTGGAGGATGATCTGACGTGGTGGCCCGACATCACTATGCTGACGTCTCATGGATGGAATGGTGACATGTGTCACTCAAAAATAGGTTGAAGACATGTCCAAAAATGCTTGAAATGAGTGCCATGTGTCAGCGCTAGATGGATTCCATGTGTCTTTAAAAGATGGGCACCACACATCGAAAATGATGGGTGCCAAGTGTCTTCGTCACTTCAGATCTCGGGGGAGGTCTGCATGTAAAGATGGAGCTCTGAAGTGAATGACGACTGTAGATCTGAGGAGGACATGCGATAGGGATCTGTGGAATTCGAGAGAAACTACTTCAAATAAAAATGGGATTGGGGAGGTTGAAACTCCTAAGGCCCGAAGTCCCGAAGTAAACTACCACCAATATATTTGTAAGGACACATGGCAATGATCGGTGGACTTTGGGAGAAAACACTCTGGATGAAAGCGAGAGGGGAGAAGATAAAACCCCTAAAGCCCGAATTTCCAAAGTAAATCATGACCGTCCGATGGAGAAGGATGCGTGGCACCTGAACCTAAACTCTGAGGCTTTTTTCTAGAGCTAGACCTCACACAAATTTTACATGTCAAATACACGTGAGTCGTTGATCTGAACTACTCCTGGTGATCCGGATTATTTTCGGCACAAAATGAGAGCGGAGATATAATAAAGATATGCACAGAGATATTGCAGATATTCAATAATATAACAGAAATGTATCAGAGATGCAACCATAAACACAGGTATACAGTAATACACGATTTCTATTAATGAAAGAAATGTACAGAGACTGTAAAAATACAGAGTGAAAGACTCGCTAGAATGGTGGCAGCTTATCTCTGAGAAGAGATGTGACGGCTACTCGCATTCGCAAGAAGATGATTACAATGAGGCTCGAGAGGCATTTTTACAATAGAAGGGAATGCCAAAAGTCCTAGACATCCAAAAACCTAACCCTAGGAGATGAAGCGCCAAAAGTCATGTGGGCCCCGTTTGGGTAAGTTGGTGCATCAACTTCCCGGGGTCGTAACTTTTGCATACGATCTTCGTTTTAGGCGTGTCATAGCTCGTTGGAAAGGTATCGTCGAGGAGATTCATTTTGGGGGCTCAATTATGCCTTTGTCTATCATTGAGAACCTCGATCTCAAAAAAAATTCATTTAGGCCCTCAAAATGGCCCCGAAAGTTAAAACCTGCTAAAACTAGTAAATTGCCAAAATGGCCAAAAAACTGTTTTGAGCCATTTGGAAAAGATGGGTGGCCCCCGATATCCACCTGGATCACCTGGGATCTTCATTGTTGGAAAAAATACACCCGCCCGCTTGCCTGTATTTCAACCCGAAATGGATTGCTTTTGAATGTTGCACCTGGACGCTTGATGTGCAAACCACAGACTTGGACGACCTGCTACCCTTGAAAACTATATGTGATAACATTTGGCTCCACAGGGGATGGCATGCTCCCTGCGAGATGCCAACAACGCGTAGTTCCAGTTCCTTAGCTGTTGGGTTATGGATTCAAGCTCAGATACATTTTTTGAAGGAAACAGGCTGACATGTCAACTAATCTACTTACAAAAAGAAAACAAACACACATGCTCAATAAGGAGCTTATATATGTACAATCCTAGATGTTTACAAAGCGTTAGGTGAAAAAAAACTTCCACTAGAGTTATTCAAGTAATTTCCCAACTGAAAAATTATCTACTCTTTCACTAATCAGCAAGGGACAATGAAACTGTGATAGCAAATTCATTACATTCTTTGGATTTCCTCCTAATGATGAAGGTAAGGTAAATCTTGGAGGCTTCAATACATTTAGAAAATGTAACTCCATGTATTCCCCTATAGGGTCATAAAATAGGTGATAAAACCTATTGGGTTGGTAACAGAAAACCTGTTCTACTTTACAGTTGCTTACACATGGTTGAATGTCTATGGAAAGCATGAGCAAGTGAAAGGCTGAAGCAGGCTACTGACCCACTTCTCTTTTGTCTTCTCTAATAACATCTGGTAGCTGGTGGCAAGAAATATTCTCATGTATATCAATGGATGGCTCTTTCTCTTTAACATGTTGCTCATTTATAATTGTTGGAGATGAGATAAGCTGCACATTTAGCTCTTCCATTTCTCCTTCATGGCTCTCCCAAGGATCAGATCAATAATTATCATATCCAGGAACCATGCTAGGAGGTTCTAAGAAACCATGAAAAATTTATGCTCTTCATCATCTTCGTTGGGATATTCATCAAAAATTGGTTATTTTTGGTCGTTATTTGAAATAACTTCTTCATCATAAGCAGGACTGACAAAAACATCTATTTCAAGAATATAAATATCCTCTGCATTTTCTCCATATGAGCAGCAAACAAAATTTTCATCTGATGTAGATGAATAGGGAAGAGAAAGAGTTGATTTCTCATCCATGGAATCTTCTTCATTCCCACAACCTTCCTAAGAATCAATTATATCTTGAACACATTCTGTATACTCCTCACAAAAGCTATGACAAATTAACTCAGAGGAATAAAACTTTTGACAATGCGTATTGAAAATTGCATGAAACTCTTCGAGTGAAGAAATTCTAGAAAGCTCAAGAGAGTGATACCAAATACGAGCATCTCCTAGAAGATAGTACATAAACAGCTTCATACATATGTCTTCATGTTGGATTTCAAGTTGTTGTATCAAAGCATGAAATCCCAGAACATGTTCAAGAGGGATGTCCTTCTTACCTTCATAAAATTTTGGCAACAAATATTTCCATTCATCGATATGAGGCATAGGATGTGGATAACCATCTATGGCTGAGAAGTTGAGTGGGGAAAACATCCTCACCAGGATCACCTACATAGCCATTTGATTTTTCACCTTCCACTGGAGTCACCAACAGATTCTGAATAATGGAGTCGCCATGGTGAAAGATAAGCAATCAGAATATTATGTCCAGCTTCAGTTCACCATCTAAAACTAGATCTATTCATTGTCATTCTCCCAGGGAAGTTATCTTCACTTCCATCCCTGGAAATGGTGCCATTAATGTTAGCACTAAGATTCACCCTCCGAATGCAAGAGGACAAGCCCAGTACCCATAAAAAAGGTAAATGTATTAAAATGGTTTGAGTAGGTGGATCAGTGAGACTGCAGGGAGAGGAAAAGATAACAGAAGTAACTGCAAATCAGTTTGGGACCATTGGGATATGGAGTCATAAGTATCATGAATAATGAAGGCATTTAAACTGCCTATCAGACAAAAGGATGTATGTGGTGATGAGAGTAAGAAAAAGAGAATGTGTCTGAGTGATAAACGATGAAACATGGGCAAGATGACAGCAAATCCTACACTGCCTAGGGAATCCATGAATCACAGATGTTACATTCAGACAAGAAATAAAACATGAAGGGTCTGAGTGATGAACGATGAACATGGGAAATATGATAGATGGTCCTCTACTGCCTCAGGAATCCATATATTAGACATATTACATCTAGAGAAGAAGAAAAACAACAATGTTTGTGTCATAAACCATGAAAAAAGGGTAAGATGACAGAAAATCCTCTACCACCTCAGGAATCCATATAACAGAGAGATTACATCCAAACAAGAAGAAAAACAACAATGTTTGTGTGATAAACCATGAAAAATGGGAAAGATGATAGAAGATCCTCTACCGCCTCAGGAATCCATAGATTAAAGAGATTACATCCAGACAATAAGAAAAACAACATGTAGACTAAGAATACAGTCTGATAAAAATAACTCAAAGGAATCTTCAATAACATAATATTTACAATCCAAGCCCTCGAGCCTACAAACTAAAAAGTACAGAGCCCTACTCCTAAAAATATCTCGACTCTCCAGCCTCTGAAAACACCTCCCTTTTACAAAATCTAAACTAATGTAATTAAAATCAAATCAGTCCACAACTGCCATCAGTGTAATCTGGCCATCTCATTCAGATATTTCATCTAACCATCCTTCTGTCAGACTGTGCGTGTATCCTTCTGTCATACACAAGATCAGATTAGCATGGGCAACGATCTGTAAACTACCACCGATAGATTTGGAATGACATGTGGCAATGATTGGTGGACTTCTGGAGGAAACACTCTGGATGAAAGAGAGAGGGGAGAAGATAAAACTCCCAAAGCCCGAATTCCCAAATTAAATCATGATCGTCCGATGGAGAACGACGTGTGGCGCCTCACCTTCAACTCTGGGGCTTCAGTTTGGTGCTAGACCTCGTGCAACATTGACATGTCAAATACACGCGAGTTTTAGATCTGAACTGCTCCTGGGATCTCCGTTGTTGGAAAAAATAAACCCACCCACTTACCTGTATTTCAGCCCGAAATGGATTGCCTTTGAATGTTGTGCTTGGATACTTCCTGTGCATACCACAGACTTGGACAACCTGTTGTCCTTGAAAACTATATGTGATAACACTTACCACTGCAACATGTTAGATCTCTTTATACCAGACATCTGAATTCATGATTTATAGTTTACCGTTAAAATTGTTCTATATAGAGAGTTAATTCCTACAATTGAAAACATTTCTATAGTTACAGGCACTTTCTGTAGCTACCGAAAGTCACCTATAGTTGTTCTTCAAGCAATTGTTAGTCATTAATTCATTTTTAACCATCCCACAAACACAATATTAGTATGATTTGTGAATTTCATGCAAATTGTCATGAAATTCAATTATGGAAACATTCTCAGTAGAAAATTCATATTATCACCTTCAACATCAGCATTGGCACTATAGTATAGAAAGAATTTGTGAATTACGATTCATCTCACTATAGCAAGGTTGCATTCTGGCCTAATTGGTTGATGTTGCATGCACAAATTATGTAACTATAGACTATAGATCCTACACATCACCTTTAGCATCAATATCATATTATCTTGTTCAGCGACAATAATCTTCAGGATTCTATAACATTCTTCATCAGCATCAACAACTTCCATCTTCGGAATCTTCAAATAGTTCCAAAAACTTTTCTCAAAGTATGAAGTAACACATTCATTAGTTCCAGCAGCAGAACCAACATCTGGGTTCAATCATACTTCAACTTCAATTCCAGAGGTGATAAATTCTTCATGCTACAGGTAAAATAAAAAAGGTGATAAGTTTTTAAATCATCTATGCATTCGGAATTATGAATTGAGCATTGGATGGACAAAAACTAAATTTCAATATGTGTTTACTCTATTTTCCTAATGCTATCATATCCTCTTACCAAAATACTTGAATTCGATGCCATCTATCTAATTATACCTTTGAAACCTTACGGTAACTATGTGCCTTCTCATATTAAACACTCTATACGACAATTTTAATATGCATGGTGAAAAAATTATTTTTTAGCATGCATTATATCAACAAAGTGATTGATTGCACCAATAAGTCAATCCAATCATGGAGAAGCACCACCACAAATTGTAATGATGGAACAAAAAACTATGTGACCATTTACATGATTTTGAATTATGAACTCCATCATTATTGAAGTCACCTGATTTTCTCTCCTTATTTTTAAACCTACCACATCTTCTTTGTTATTTCCTATTTTCCCCTGTGACAAAAAGTCTTGTCTTAGTTGGAATTGTCGCTAACTTTGTAAATTTTAAGCATGGTACCTATGGTGATATATGAGCCAATTGGAACTGAACTTTTGGAAGTGTATTCGACATGCATGGGGAGATTTCAGAGAGATGGATGGTTTCCATTCTTACAAATATTTCAAGGGCACAACAAGTATGTAACCAAGGATTTTGAAAAAAAAAATTGATGGTACTAATTACCAAATCGGTGATATCGAGTTGCAATTATCAAGGGAATTTATTTCACAAGTCACGGGGCTAACTCAAGGTGGTGAACCATGGTTCAAAAATCATAGGATCAAAGGAGAAATCTGAAAGGACTTCCTCAAAGACCTAGCGCAGGTAGCTAATTGGAAGAAA
>JASDQU010169865.1:25185-39161 GCA_032191745.1 Picea mariana | reverse complement strand
CAGGTTCTTGATGCTTCCCATTGTCCAATTTCCTTACCTTTCCTTCAATCCATGGAAGAGCCAATATTGTTTCTTTATAATCTCTATGGTGACCATGTGTTGACCCGTGAAAGAGGCCTTCTCAAATTCAGAGAAATACCAAACTGAAAAAGAATAATTCCACCTGGAGAAGAGAGGAATACTTGAACATATCCACTAAGAACAAATATTGAAGAAATCCAAGAAAATGCGAGATCCCTTGAGTTGAAAAGGGTCAGAAGAGGAGACTCACCTATAAATAAAAATAAAATGAAAAAATTCCAAGCAAATACATCCCCATCTAGAGAAACAAAACTTACCAAACTACCATGCAAACCTAAAGGATGGATTCTCCACCTTTGAATCCCAAACCTTAGTTCCAAAATACCACCTCGATGAATGATATTTTTTGTCATACATTCAAATTTGTACAGATTTGAGATCTTGTGCATGTAATGGAGTGTCTCAGGTCTCATCTCATAACTATCCTTTCTATACGACTGTATTTCAATGTTGTGTTCCATGTGAAGCTTTAATGGATTGATACATGTCTTTGTCCCCATGTTAAAGGATTAAGTGATGGGTTGATTGACAAAAATTCCATTGATGTTAATGACCCCCTCTTTTTGGGATGTGTATTTATTAGCAAACCCATTCACTAGATGATTATTCCCCCGCAACACATGATAATACTTGATGTTAATGAATTTGATTTCCTCTTGTTTAAATTGATCTAAAACTGATGATAATAAATTGTTGACTAAGGTGGTTTTCAATACCATATTTCTTATGATAGTCTTTGAATATTCCACCACTATCAATTATTAGATTCGAGAATCATTGGCTATCCTCAGGCCTTGCAATAAGGCATAATATTTTTCTTGATTTTTAATTGAGACACCAAGGCCCCATGCATAGGTTCTTTCAATTATTCCTCTAGGGTTCATGGAAACCCCTAACACCTACCACACCAAATATTACATATGATTCAAAGATTTTTTTATTGCTAAAAACAAAAAGAAATGTGTACAAACCTTTATTCTCTCTATTCTAGAACATAAATCCAATTATCAATGTGTTTAGGAAAATTCTTCCTATCTACACAAAGAATTCTTTTAAATAAAATAATATGAATATTTTTCTCTTTATAAAAACAAAAGGAAATGTATTCAAACCCTTATTTTCTATATTCTATAACATAAATCCAATTATCAATGTTTTTACCATAATTCTTCCTATCTACACACTAAATTCTTCTGAAATCTACAAAACTCATAAATATTTTGTATTTAAATGTACAATAAATGTACAAAACTCATAAACTCCACTAGCTTGGTATTCACCTCCACTGCCCCATTTTCATTGTTATCCTTAAATCATTCCCAAAGAGCATGGAAAACCCAAAAGGGGGCTTCTATATTATAGTTTCTTCATGAGACGCAACCTCCCTGACCCTTTGTAGCCCCTCCCTCCAAAGGTCTCCCCTAGAAGAGGCTAGAATTGGACTGAGACTCCCCCTCCCTCCTCTCATGTGCAGAACTTTCCTCAACCCCCTTCTGAAAATATGCATGACATGGGAATTTTCCTAGTGGAAGAAGAAATTCCTCCTCCTAAGCAGCATCCCTGGAAAGCCTCGCTCGAGCCTAGTATCATCACCAAACCCCAAGCCCGACCTATGGAGAATGGAAGTTTCTTGGTGGAGGAATAAATTCCCCCCAATTAGCTGGCATAATGGATTTCCAAGAACATTAGCCCTGGTTTGGATGAGGAAGAAACTCCATTGGCAGATTTTGATATGGATATAGCTCCTCCTATGGAAGTGGATGGTAAAATTGAGAAAACTATGCCCAACCCTCATCGCTTTTCGAACAAACACTTGCAACTAATATTTGATATGCGGAGACATCTGGAGGATCAAACTCAAAATCAACGCACTCTTAGCTGACACATGGACCTCCTCTTCGATGCCCTATCAGATGTTCCAAAGAAAACTCATTTTTCATCCTGTGGATAGAAGTTCGTCTTCACCTACAACACCGATGGACGTCCGATTTTTCCAAATTTCTAGCTTCTCTCTCAGTTTACATTTCAGGATTCGACTATTTTCAGTTTTGTTAAGTTTTATGATCTATGGCTACAATCATGGTGGCCATGAGCTCTATTGTATGACACTAGACACGTCTCATGTTAGTAATATGACAACTGAAAGTTGAACTGTGAATTTTCAAATTTTTCTATGAGCCACCTATTTTTTTTCCCTGTTGTGGTGGAATAGGTGGCAAAGAAGGATCAATGTACTTTTTTCTCTTTTATTTACAAAAAAAATAAGTTGGTATTTTAATACACGATAATTTCTTAAAATTTGATTACACGTTACTTTTTAGATATTGGAATTTAGCATTCTTAATATGATCCAATTTCCATCAAGTAATAATAAATCCAAATAACAATGTTTTTCTATCAAAAATATTTTTATCTGGCCACCAAATTCTTTTGTCATTTGGAAAATTGTTTTTCAACAATAAATTTGAAAACAAAAGTACATGAACTGCATAATTGGAATGGAAGATGGAAACCTTAATTACTTGACCCTTGAGTAATTTTATAAAATTATTAACCATAACCATGAGATTATGTATTAAAAGAACTGTAGTAGAGATAGCAACAAAATTGCATCAAATTTCTATTTCAAAGTTTTTAAATAAGGACAAGAACAATTTCCTACTAGTAGTCTATTACATAGTCAATTATGATATTTACACAATTTGTTTTATTATTTCTTGATAATATATATTTTGTAACATAAACTTAATATTCTAATAATGTTTTAAAACATAAAACTTAACATAAAGAATGGTAACTAACTGCTTCTTCAATTCATATATTCAATGGATCCTAGTCTTGTTTAAGAATTTCCATGTCTTCTACAAGTTGGTGCACTATTTATTCTTCCTTTATCTCCTCATGGTTGGAATTGATTGACTGCCTATGATTAAAATCCCCATATTTATATCCCTTACTCAAATCTATGACCATATTTCTGAGCATGTTGCATTATGTCTCAAGAACAATTATCCAACACTTCTATTGAACTAGAGTGATCATAATTTTTGCTATATAAGATGTGACCCGGTATTCATTCTCATGGATTTTTGTAGTGGGTGTGAAGATTGAAGTCATGTTGCATTTTATGGACTACTCATGATTCCTAAGGACATGCCTAATTTCCTGTAGCTCAAAATAATCTATAAAACTCTATTTTACCCTATACTCAAAATCAACTTTAGTTTCTTAATGCTACCCATTTTCCAAATCCCTTTCCTTTCCTTCAATCCATGGAAGAACCACTATTTTTCTTTATAAAATATATGGTTTCTTTGCACCACCCATGAAAGAGGTCTTCTCAAATTCAAATAAATAGAAAACAGAAAAAGTAGAATTCCACCTAGATGAGAGACAAATGCTTGAGCATATCCACTAAGACCAAAGCTTGAAGCAATCCAAGAAAATGAGATCCCCCTTTAGATGAAAAGGTTTGGAGGAGGAGGCCCACCTACAAGACAAACTAAATGAAAAACATCCAAGAAAACACAACCCCAACTAGAAATTTTTTTTTACCAAACTACCATGTAGACCTGAAGGCCATACTATCCACCTTTGAATTCCATAACTTAACTCCATAATCCCACCTCGACAACTGATATTTCCTATCATGGATTCAAATTCATGCAACACGAAGAGCTTGTGCATGCGATGGGGTGTCAGTGTTGATATTATGGTAGCTACAGGAGGTATTTACCTCCACCTATAAACCTGACGAGAATAGAATACTCTGGAAAGAAAGAAGAAACCCTAATGAGTTGGCTAATAACCCTAGAAGACATGTCGGATCAAGAGGATAATTTATATTAGGTTATTAGCCTCCAATAGAAGAATTCATCCAAAAGAATTAATATATATTGAATAGACGGATACCCAGAATGAGAAGTCGGCCCAGGCAGTTAGCCAGAATTAGTATAAATATAGGAGGCCAGTTCTCATTCTGGCAGGCAATCTCAGAATTGCAGAGAAACAACTTGTGCGCACTGCAGTGCCCAGTCTTGTGCACAGGTTTGAGGAGAGCTGCCATTGCATCTGCTACAGCTAGCAGATCACATTTGGCTTGGAATATCTCTTGGTTAGGTTTTGGACTATCTGATCATCTCTTGTTGATGCACTATCCTTGGGGAAAGGTGTGCTACCCTTTGTTTGGCTATCTAGCCTAGGGTTTTCTTCCAGAATGATTCTCTGTCAAGTTTAAGGTGCTCATAGGGTGGCTTCGACCTAAGGTTGGGTGACAATAGTGATATTGTCAATGGTAAAATGAGCACATCCATGATATTCTAATAGGTGATGGTCCCACACCTCCTTCATTCAGTGTAACCGCTGGAAGGAAACATAGCCGTAAGGATATTAAGATCGTTGAAGAACTATCGCTAGGGTTTCTAGCAGGAGTAGTCACCATAGCATTATCGCTATGGTTACTAGCAGGTGCAGTTGTAGAAAACCTAATCCTCTTGTTGAGGCACCTTAAATGAAGGGATTGACCTAATATCTAGATAGATCAGTGCACCCTATCCTAGCGCATCTCCTGGTACTCTCAGAAATCCAAGACGTGAAGTTTGAGATTTTCGTCAAATCTAGGGTTGACCAAGTCAAAGTAGCCATGACTTACTCTATGAAGTCAGAGAACAAGTTAGATGGAGCTTCTAACATCAGAGCATGGAAGACAAGGATTGATCTCATCCTTTCCAAGAATAAAGTGATCGATATCGTGAAAGGAAAGATCGTGAAACCAGAGTTTGAAGAAGGGAAGGAGAAGGAACCATAGAATGTTGCAGCTATGGAGACGTTCAAAGATGGTGACATCAATTCCATGAGTTTCATAGTGGATTCTATAAAATACCACTTGATACCCTACATCTCCCATCTTGACTCATCGAAAAAGATGTATGATTCCCTAACGAACCTCTTCTCAGTCGGGAACATTGGACAAGTAATGAGTTTGAAGAATGAGCTCCGTGACATGAAGATGAATGATGATGACAACATAACATCATACTTTGTGAGAATCTCTCAGTTAAGAGATCAACTACAAGCTATTGAAGATATCAATTCAGAGAAGGAATTGGTAAACTTAGTACTCAATGGTCTTCCCAATACATGGGATGCATTTCCCGCAAGCATGAACACAAGGAAGGAGTATCCTACATTTGAAGAACTTTGGACTTGCTATGCTCAAGAAGAATCTAGGATCAGTGCAAAAGAGAAACCCCAAAGGAAGTACGATGATCAAGCCTTCACAACAAGATTCAAGAATTTTAGGAACAAAAGGAAGTTTGGTTCAAGGAGGAAGCCAAATAAAGAGAAAGACATTTCGGAAGTACAATTCTTCAACTATTGAAAGTATGGTTACTACAAGAATCATTTCCCTGAGATAAAGAAAAGTAAGTAGAAACATGAAGCATCAGTTTTCGAAGAAAAGGAACCCACAAAGAAGACTAAGCAGGATGAAAGAGACTTCTTCTTATGAAGGTAGCAATACTCTTCCTAGTTCTTGTACATATCTTGTTTGCATAAGTATCTGTACATATCTTGTATATCTATCTCTTAAAAGATAATATGTTCCAAGAATAACTATATCTATGGAAGAACAACAAGATAAGGATTGCTATCACTATACAACAAAGGATGAAATATATCAAATAAATCTTGTGGAAGCTATTACAAGATAAGCCGTAATTAGAATCAATCTTGAAGAAACCTAGAAGAAAGAAGTCAGCAATCAAGAGAAAATTGGAGAAAGACTTATGACGCTTTGCAAAAGACAACAAGGATGCAAATGGAAATGTGGACTCTCCTAGATGGAGGGAGACGATTATATATCACCATAAAGAAGAGCATGTATTCATACATGAAGCAAGTATTAGGAGGGAGATAATCCTACGATCCATTGAAGATGATGAAGTATATATCCATGGTAGAAAACATGAAAAGAAGTACGTGTTCAGTTCGACTTTAGAAGAAGTCTTCTTCAAAGAGAAGCCTTAAAGTATCCCTGGTTGTCCATTCACATTCGTGATCTTATGATGAAAGGAAAAAGTGGAATCTTTAGGGCATGGAATCTATAAGAAACTCCATGGACCCAAGAGCTAAATAAAAACATGAATAAGAACATGAATATTCCAAGAAAGAAAGGGAATCCAGAACAACCAGTCATTGTATTGAGAATCACAACATTACCAGCCTGATATGAACTCACTAAAAGAAATCAAGCAAAGAAACTGAAAGTCGTGATGAAGAACAGTGTATGGAAGACTTATGAATGAAAGCATTGTGAGATATAGAACTAGAGGTTCTCCCAGATGGAGGGAGAATACTATGATGATTACTTGTTCCAGTAAACTAGACATATCTCTACATGAGTCATTATATCATCTGCAACATCCATGAGTTGAAATTCTACATCAAATAAATGCAAAGACTGTTCTCCAGAGAAATTGAACAGAGAGCATATGAAAAGCAACCTCAAGACTTCGAAGCATACCAGAAAGAGACCCTTGTATGCAGATGGAAGAAGATAACTTGGTGGAGAACCTCCAGTGCACAACAGAAGCATGGTGAAGATTTTCTATAACAGATATATTGTATCAAGATGATTACTCAGTGGATCAGATCCCATGATGACAGAAGAAGTGCCACATGGATATGTTCCAGTGTTCCAAACAAAGATATACTTTATTGATCAGAGCTACATGAAGCCTTCAAAGAAAAACTAGTGTTCTAGACTGAAGTACATTTGAAATCAAGCATCACATTATCTGTGATGAAGTCCAGAAAGGAGAAAGTGGTTCTCCAATACATATCTCCACAGATGAGAAGATAAGCAGACATTTTGGTAAAGCTTCTATCCAAGATGAAAGAGTTTGTGTACTCAAGTTGGAGCTCGTGGAGACGACTTCCTTATTAAAAAAAGAAGAGATGACTCCCATGTTGGGAGGGAGCATTGATATGTATTGATTTATGGACAATCATTTTTCAGTTCGAAAAATGGTCTAGGATGAGCAGTTTCCTTTCCAATTTGGAAAGTGGATTGAGATTTCTGACGAACAGACATTTTCCAGTTCAGAAAATGGTCTAGATTGTTGATGTACCATAGACAATGACTTCCCATTGTGGTTAACATGGGGAGTGGTCTAGGGTAGTCTCTCTTCTTGAGGGTTACTCAAGAAGACTATCCCGCCTTGCCGAACAACAATTTCTCATTGTGGTTAACATGAGGAATGGTCCATTTTGGAGGTTGGTACAGGAAAATATTTTTCTCTTGTGGTTAACAGGAGAAATGGTCCGAAAAGTCATTCCTTAGGGTGTATTCATTCTCTCTAGGCTGCACTTTGTTTAGTGCCAGAGGAATGGCCTAGGTTGGGGAATGGTCCAGGTTCAACAATCAGGGATAGACATTCCTTAGGGTAGACTCATTCTCTCCAGGTTACACTTTGTTTAGTGTCGGAGGAATGGTCCAGGATCAGAAATCAAGATAGTTATTCTTCCTTGCTTGAGAAGAATAGTCCGGATAGCTCATCATTGATGTCTTACCTTTTGAGGGCAGATGCTCTTCCGAGATCTCACAGATGTGAGTGGAAGACTGGCCCATATGATTCAGTTTATATCATAACATTGTTTCTATGCAGGTTGATATCAAATGATTGTTATGAATATTGTATGAAAGTAGATATATACTATTGTGGTGGATGTGTTCCACTGTTTTATCAAGTACTTGTGTGTTACTTGGTGTGGTAGTGTACCACTGGATTGTAGTTTTGTACTACTATGGATAGACACAATTGTGTTCTATTTTATTCTAATTTCCTTGAAGACTACCAGCAGTATTGTCAATGATTATTAGCTAGATGGATGATCAAAGAACAGAGATTTCCTAGACGGAAAATGGTTCAAAACATTTACTCTTCTAGGACATATGTCCAAATTAGAAGAATGGCTCTTGTATCACTTTGTGGTGTGAGTGACTTATCCAGCATCATGTCTAATTACTCAGATGGAGTATGGTTTCGAGAGATGATACAGTTAATGATATTGATGGTGATGATGGTGCTCATGATCTAGTCACGAGATAATCTATGTTGATGCTACCGGGTGAATGGTATTTTCGTGATCAAGACCATTACCTGCAATACCTCCCTAGCTAGGAGGGAGTGTTGATATTATGGTAGCTGCGGGAGGTATTTACCTCCACGTGTAAACCTAACAAGAATATAATACTCCAGAAAGCAAGAAGAAACCCTAATGAGTTGGATAATGACCCTAGAAGACATGTCAGCTCAAGAGGGTAATTTATATTAGGTTATTAGCCTCCAAGAGAAGAAGTCAGCCATAAGAATTAATATATATTGAATGGACAGATACCTAGAATGAGAAGTCGGCCCAAGCAGTTAGCCAAAATTAGTATGAATACAGGAGGCCAGTTCTCATTCTGGCAGGCAGTCTCAGAATTGCAGAACAACAACTTGTGTGCAATGCAGTGCCCAGTCTTGTGTGCAGTTTTGAGGAGAACTGTCATTGCAGCTGTTGCAACTAGCAGAACACGTTTGTCTTGGACTATCTCTTGGTTAGGGTTTGAACTATCTGATCAGCTCTTGTTGATGCACTATCCTTGGGGAAAGGTGTGCTACCCTTTGTTTGGCTATCTAGCCTAGGGTTTTCTTACGAAATGATTCTCTGTCAAGGTTAAGGTGCTCGGAGGGTAGCTTCGGCCTATGGTTGGGTGACAATAGTGATATTGTCAATGGTAAAACGAGCACATCCATTATATTCTAGCACTTAGGTCTCATCTCATAACTCTCCTTGCTATACAATTGCATTTCAATGGTTTGTACCATTTTAAGTTTTACTGGATTGATACATGTATTTGTCCTCATGTTAAATGGATTATGGGATGGGTTGATTCATAAAAATGGGATTGATTTTGATGACCCCCTCTTTTTGGGATGTGGCTTTATCAACAAACTCATTTGCTAGATAATTATTTTCTTTCAACACATTACAATACTTGATATAATGATTTTAATTACCTCTTGTTTAATTCGAGCTAACATTGATGCTAATAAATTGTTGATTGAGGTGGTTTTGAATACCATCTTTCTTGTGATAGCCTTTGAATCTCCTACAAGTATGGATGACTATATTTGAGAATCAATGACTATCCTCAATTCTTACAATAAGGCATAAGCCGATACTTGATTATTATTTGAGATACTAAAAACCCATAGATAACTTCTTTCAACTATTCCTTAAAAAATCATGAAAACCCTTTACACCTACAACCCCAATTATTACATATGATAATTAATATAAATCCAAAAAATAAATAATTATTTATCTTTTAAAATATATATTCATTACAAAATTTTAAAATTTATTTTAAAACATATCTTAAATATTTAAATTCTAGATGTTAAATAATATATTTATAAAATATCAAAACATATCTTCAATATTTAAATTCTACATGTGAAATAATATATTGATAAAATATCATAATTCTACATCTTAAGAAAATATAACTTTTAACATCTTAATCTTTGCAAAATTTTCAAAACTAAATTCAAACATAATAGTATATGAAAGAAAAATTAATGATTGGATTTAAGACAAGATATTATTTACAAAAAACACATGAGAGATGTAAATTGAACCTACAACTCTAATATGCAAAAATTAACCAAATCTATTAAAACTTAAAATAATAATAATATTTTACTCAATTTTAGAACAAATGATCCTAAATGAAACTTTTTTAAACTTATCATATCGAACTTTATATCAAATTATGACAAAATAAATAAATTATATACAATCAATATGGGTCCAGAAAGTAGTTTAGTTAGACAAATCCTAGAATAATTTCAATTTGTTTAACTACTCTACATTTTGAATCCATTTTATAAATTCCAATTTATTTAACTATTTTATATTTTGAACTCATTTTTTTTAAATTTAAATTTGTTTAATTTGTTTAACTATTCTACATTTTGAACCCATTTTTTATAAATTTCAATTTGTTTAACTACTGTACATTTTCAATCATTTTTTATTCATTTTAAAATATATAAATTATTTATCTTTTATTTATATATTTTAAAAGATAAATAATTATTTATTAATATAAATCCAAAAAATAAATAATTATTTATTTAAATATTTAAATTCTAGATGTTAAATAATATATTTATAAAATATCAAAACATATCTTCAATATTTAAATTCTACATGTGAAATAATTTATTGATAAAATATCATAATTCTACATCTTAAGAAAATATAACTTTTAACATCTTAATCTTTGCAAAATTTTCAAAACTAAATTCAAACATAATAGTATATGAAAGAAAAATTAATGATTGGATTTTATGAGATGTAAGAAAATAAATCTTCCTTATAAATTTAAGTATTAATGTAATGGCCATTGGTTATGCCTAAGAAAAAGCAAAGAAGAAAATGTAAAAAAAAAAACATATTGCATTAAGAAATTAATATCAACACATGATTTCAATAGTGCCTAATTAACAACGTCATAATTAATAGCAGTATCAACTATTCATCATGGAAATCACTAACAACACATTCAACGCATCAACAAAGGACAGTGATACATAAACATAAGTAGCGTAGCAATACAACACATCATAATCATCTTGAAACGATTTACAACATGTACAATCAAATAATGAATATAAAATGAATACCCATCTGACCTACCCTACAAGGTTAGGACCTCCAGGACACATAAGCAACGCTCAAGCCTAGGTTCCAATTGATTTTAACCATTTAAGGTCTCAGGAATGGCGACTATTCTGTGGAACAAGGAGGTGTCTACATCCCACTAAAAAACAAGTTCAATCATCAACTAGATCCATCCATCAATCCTATTCATCAATTAATCATGGTGCAAGGGTAATCAATATCATTATCAATCATACATAACCAATTAAATATGCATTGCACGTGAGAGTAAACAATTCTAGAACAATTACATGTCGACTTAAGTAAGGCTCAAGAGAAAGCTAGTCACTAAATCAATCATATATCTAATAAATTCATGATGTCATATTAGTTAACATTTAAATTCAAGGTACAAAAGAATAATGATGAAGCAATCACATGCCCACTTAAATTAAGGTGCGGAAGTACATTTTGTTACTAAACTAATCATGCATCACCATTATTGCAAGGTGCGTGGGTACTCAAGCTAAATCATAATCCAATGCACAAGCAATCCAATAATTTAATCAAAAAATAATCCATGGCGCAAGGTAAATTTATAACCCAATCATTCATACATCAATTTAAGGGAAGCAATAGTAAATTATACACATATCGTTATACATCAGCCTTGTTCATAACGCAGAATTCATCAACATTTATATCGTGGCGCATGAATGATTTATTTACTTAAGCAATCATCCCTCTACATTTTCAAGGTGCGCAAGCAATATAATTGTTAAATTGATCACACATCAACATTAATAAAGGTGCTTGTTAGCACATAAAGTTGTCATGGGGCATATATGGTTATTGTTAAAACCTGTGTCTACGCGTCTGCCGAATCTCTCCCTTTTCTGCATACCTTCCTATAAGTTTTTCCTCTTTTGGTTGATAAAGACAGGTTGGTCAAGTATGTTTTATGCGTAGTGAAAAACTATGAGCAAAATGCATCATTTAGAGAAGTCCATTTCGAGCTTGAAATACAAGAAAACAAGTGGGTTCAATTTCCAGCCGTAATATTCGAGGGAGAGAAAGATCAACCGTCAGATCAAGCAAAGATTAAGTCACGACCGTCAGATCTCGTTGGAGAGAGATTGATGGTGGGGAGGCATTGCAGGGATGAGGAAACAAAATAAATTTTTTGCAATTTATGAGCCCGCAATCGCTTAGGATCATTGATCTTTCTAGATGAATAGATCAATGGTACATATTGATCTCACTACGAACGAGCATCTTTGCATTACGGAGATCAACAATGAAATTAAAGAGTGAGTGAGTTGAGTCTCTACAATCGCTCGTGGTCGTTGATCTTCAAGCAGGGGACATGTGTGAGGCGATCTTGTTCTCCGGGAGGAAGCAAGAAAAAATTGAGTGAGTAAAGGATTCCTAAAGGCCCGAATCCCAGAGTTCATTTGGACCATCCATCAATGAGGACATGCAATGCCATATCTCTCACTTCAAAGACTTAGCACTCCAGAAGGTTTGCAGAGTGAAACACTAGAGAAAAAACAACCTGAACTCCCGAAGAAATTTTGGTCGTCCAAAACAAGAGGCCACGTGAAGACAAATCTAACACTTCAAAAATATGACAGTTTGGATAATCGCGCGATCAAGTAGAAGAAAAATCCCAAAGCTCGAACTCCCAAAGTGAATCTCAACCATCCAAAAAAGGAGGACACGTGGATCCATATCTCTCACTTCAGAGATACGATTCTCTAGAGGATTGTAAGAGCTATGCATTGAAAAGGCTCGAAGCTCAAAATATTGAAGTGAATCTCATCCATCCAAAACAAGAGGCCACGTGTAGATAGATCCAACACTTCGGAAATACGACACTTTGGAGGATTACATGAGAAAGAAAAAGAAATATCCCAAAGCCCAAAATCTCGAAGTAATTATGGACCGTTGATCTCAAATACAAGAGCAACACGTGGCAACAAAAGCAGGGCATTCCCATATCGTGGATTGCGACAAGATCGACAACCACACTTCATTGTGGGGACAGAAAGTGCTCGAGCGCTAAATATTAGAGTGGCCCTGCAATCGAAACTACGGTATAGCTAAGGAGTTATGTGGAAGTTGGTGGTGGATTGTGGGGGTCAAAGCGGTGTGAATACAAACTGCCCTTGGAAACTTCCACAATCATGTGCTTATATACGACCCAATCTGAGAGCAGCATGTGATGACAAGCTAGGTGTAAGGCCTCATCCTAATCCCAAGGAGAAATCAGTTAATGAAAGAAGGACTAGTGGTTGAACAATAGACTACCCCCTTAAATGGAAGCATGGGGGGTCTGGCCGAGGAGATAGAAAACTATTAGCCTGAAGTACCACAGAGGGTGATTTCTCCTACACGCCCATACTGACCAGAGTTTCCTTCTGACAAAAGGAACAAGACCAACAAGAGAAGGCACATGACACTCGAAAGGAGGTGCCCAAGCAGCAAGACATGTCGACTGTTTTGATTATAAATACATCAGATGAATGATATGTTTAGAAGACGGAGATTTGGCCCAAGACCAGAGGAGGTTTTGAGAAATGTTTATGACTGTATATTTTAGTTTGTAAGCCGGAGGAGCATGTAGTTGTTGATTTTATTGTAATTGAAGACTCATATGAGTTGTTTCATCAGATTTTTCTTCTATGTTCTATGTTCTACTCTTGATCTTGTCTGAATGTAATTGTCTATTTTAAGGATTAAAATTTGCCTTTGATTGATAGATTCCTGATGTGGTAGAGGATCTGTTGTAAGCTTGCCTATTTATCATTGTTTATTGTTCAGACACATCTAAGTTCTATTCTTCATCTTGTTTGAATGTATTGTTTATTTTGAGGATTAATATTTTCCTTTGATCAACAAATTTGTAGAGTCCCGATTTTTAATTTAAACTAACACGAATAAAAATAGAGCAGAAAATTTAAAATTGCTAGAAATTTGCTTACTTACGCATATTAATTCACATATTTTGGTAAATTAAATAACCTCTTTCAAAATAATTTTGCATACAATTTAAAATTGAATAAACACTTCATAATTTGGAAAATACCTGTCACTGATGCTAAGCTTGCGCTGCAGCTTGAATCCTCAGCTTCAACACTCCCAAACCGGCCACCCTGCCGACCAGTGCGCCTGGCCCT
>JASDQU010169865.1:3830-19548 GCA_032191745.1 Picea mariana | reverse complement strand
TTGGGTTGAAAATGATATCCCTCTAAGCTCTAATGCCAAGATGACGTTAGTAATTACATATAAAAAATAATCTTAACTCAAAATATCATTTGCGATTGCGTACAATACGATGTCATTTAATATAGTTGTCATTCAAAATGATTCACATGTCAAAGAAATGGATGATATATATATCCTCCAAGATTAGGTGTGTACATCCACAAGAATATGTATACATATCCCTAAAGTGATGGTGTGTCCTCGAAGATTGGGTGTGTATCCACAAGAGTATATATATACATATTCCTAAAATTTATATTTATATATATATATATATATATATATATATATATTTTTTTGGAGGAACAAATTCTTGAGGTTATTATCTGAAATGGGTATTGTCTACATATAAAGAAGGTTTACATAGAAAAGAAGGTTTACAGTGAGAGAATATATAACAAAAGTCTAAGGGTTAGAAGTGGGAGGAGAATGATATTCTTATGATTAAAAATAGAGTTTATTTTCTTATTTTTTTAATATAAAAAAAATAGATTTTGTATTAATAAAAGCTACAACCTCACTATTCAACATTAAAATACAAAGATATGTTGTCTCGCAAAGAATAGTTCTGAAGTTGAGTAGAGTACTGATAAGTTTATTTACAAAATTCCAAATTTCCCTTCACCAAGGAGGACCATAAGATTCTACTAGTATATATTCTATAAAATACTCCTTTAAATATCAACCCTACTTTGTAAAACATTAAACAAATTAAGATTTAGCGAAGCACGTGATTGTTATGGCCATCGACTTTCCCAACAATAAAAGGTTGTGATTCTTGCACTTCCATCTCCACATATTCACATAATTGACTAATTGTTTCTTCTTCTTTCATCTCGCCCAATGTTGATCTCACAGATAGTCCAATGTTTGAAGTCATAGATTGGGAGGACCTATTCTAAAGAGAAATCAATTGTTTAAGAAAATTTCACTCAATTTTTAGAGCCTTCATTTGCTTGGTTAGTTGCAAAACCATCTTCATTGGAAACTTTTACTCCTTATTGCGAGTTACCTCAGTCTCATAGGACGTCATTGATTATATAGCTAGATGTATGGAATGTCAAAGAGTAAAGGTTGAGCACAAATACCGAACAGGTTTTCTACAACTACCACCAATTCCATAGTGGAAATGAGAAGTGGTAACTATTGATTTTATCACTAAGTTACCCAAGACAACAAGGCAACACGATTCAATGTAGTGGGGGACAAACTAACCCAATCCACTCTCTTTATTACAACAAGTTGGATTATTGGGTAGCTAATATAATAAAAATTTACTTGAAATATATTTTTATGTTGCATGGTATAATTAAGGAAATTATTTTGGACACAGAACTAAAGTTTTTCTCAAAATTTTGGAAAGGATTATTCAAGGGTTTGGTACAAATCTGAACTTTAGTACAACTAATCATCCACAAACAGATGGGTGGATAAAGGGAGTCAATCAAGTGATTGAATACATGTTAAGAATGTATGTGATGGATAAGTCATCCAAGTGGGAGGGTTGCTTGAATTTAGTATAATTTACCTAAAATAATATATATCAAGCTTCATTGGAGATGATTCCATTTCAGGCATTGTATGGCAGAAAGTGTATACTACAGTTAGTTGGGACAATCTAATAGACAAAATAGTACTTGGGATAAAGTTGATCAAATAAATGAAAGATCAAATGGTCAAGATCAAGAATATTTAATGGTAACACAAGACAAGAAAAGGAATTATGTAGATAAAGGTAAAATACTAAGGGAATTTAAAATTAGAGAGAATGTTTTTTGAATGTGAAACCAAAGTAAAGTTCCTTGAATATGGTGAGTTGCACTAAGCTAGAAACTAGATATTGTGATCCATTTGAGATCTTGAATAGGATACGGGTTTTTGCATACATGCTTGCATTACCTACGACCATAAAAGTTCATAATGTGTTTCATGTTTCATCCTTGCAAAAATATGTGCATGATCCTAACCATGTAATTTTTGGGCTTTAATCCAAGTGCCACTGGAAGGAGACTTCCAAGTACAACCAGTGTATATATTGGAAATGAAGGTCATTGTGCTTAGGAACATAGTCATAGAGTAGGAAAAGGTCCACTGGACCTATTATAACCCTGAAGAAGCAATGCGGGAGCTAGAGGACACTATGTGGGAGGCATATGAACATTTATTTTGAAAATATTTAATGTACAAATTGTTATTATTGTATATAGTGATGATGTGCATTAAGTGCAATAGAGGGCCTATAGTTAGGTGGAGCATCCTTCTTCCAAAACTAATTGGTGGATAATTTCTAGAAAAAACAAGTGGTCTTGATTTACGTATGTACTTGTTGAATTATTATATTTATGTTATGAATTGAATTAATTTCTTACTTGTTCAATCCTACTTTCATGTTTAAGCCTACATCTATAAATTATGGTGTCATTGTCCACTAAATGGTTTCATTGTGTTTGCATAGGATTTCTTTAGATTACCCACATCTCTTAATTAACTATTAACAGGATAATTAGGAAATACATCAAAATAAATAAATTAGAGATATCATATTAGAGAAACAAATTAGAGTGAAATTTGGTGGTTTCAAGAAGTACCCCATATCCTCAATAGATAATATAGGGTATTGGGTATGTTACAACCTCCATGATGATATTATAGAGGAAATCGAAACTCCATATGTCAAATTATTCTCCCACAATGATCACTCGTCGACAAAGTCTAGTAAGCTAAATATTGTATGGAAGTGTTTGATAATCAAGGGATCGTCTGATTATCATGAAGTTGTCAATCACCATCACTTTGCACACTCCTTTGTTTGTTAGAATAGTGAGACCTTGCAACACAACTAGAGATTTTTCCCCATTAATGCATTTGGTTGTTTATGACCCCAAAGGAAGAAAAACGTTGGAATATGATTACGTACCCGATACTTCCCTCCTCGCCTCTTTACACATTAACATTATTGACACCAAGACACAACATGATGATAAGATAAATGTAAGTGGGGGACCTTTAATTACTTGTCTATGATATTCTTTTTATTTGTGCATTAATATTCTCACCATGTATCGACCATTAAGGTCATTCATGATATTATTTACTATCCATTTTTTTTAACAGAAACATAAAATAATTTTTTTTATATATTAAAAGGGGGCTACAACAAATACACACGACAGAATTTCAAAGAGAGTCTTCTACATATTCCTATTTTCTATAAATACACTATATTCTAACATAGAGTTTATACCAATCTTCCAGGTGATTCCACAAGTATTTATTCTAACATATTGTCCCAAAAAACAAGTAGATTTACAAGAAAACAAGGAGTTAAGGTTGAATGATTCCATGTTTTTCTTCTCACTCATCCATATGAAAAGGAATTTGTTCCTTATTGTCCATTGGGTCCCTATTTTGAATGAAATTTTTATCCTCCCTTATTCTGTGAAGTCCATATCCTAGATTATTAGAGGCCATATAGAGTGTTTCCAATTGCATTGTGGCTACCAAAGTACACAATCGGTTATAATCCTCTTCTAGTATATTGATTCTTTGTTTTTGCAATAGGATGATGGTCGTGAAATAGGAATTTTGTCAGTTTATTTCCTGTTCCATTTCTTCCAGTTTAGATCATATAAGCATAAAAAATATATTGATGTCTTGAGTAACTTTCTCATTCGTCCTCAAGACCATTCAAATTTATTTGAGTTAAGGGATATCCATTAAAATACAACAAGAAAACCCCAGGTGCAAGACCCCTATGACAGATAACTCCCTACAAATACCTCAATGCATAACTTATTATTAAATTAAAAGAAATAAATAGAAGGAGAAACAAAAATTTCCTTCCTCAACATTCAATTCCTCAAAAAATACTACAATAGACAATTCTTAATTCTGACCAAGGACTTTCCTAGAGAAACGAGCAAAGATTATCTGTGCGGAATTAGATTTTTGAACTCTATCTCGGTTTTGTATCTAAGAGTTACATATGGTTCTCTGTCACCAAGGCTCAATATTCTTCCCCCTAGTAGTTGACAGTGCAAATACTATCTTCTCATGTCTATCAACCTTGGTGTTGAGTAGACAAATAATGTGTTGAAATCGTTAGTTTATCACAAGTGCTTGTACAACTTCAATCACCAACCTTTGTTTACACCAATGTGTTCCCTCTTAAATATGAGGTAAGAATTGATACCCTTAATATATAACAACACTTACATTATCTTCTGGAACCCACATAATTCTATTTCATACACCCACATATATGACTAGCTACTCCAAAGATCTACACACATCCCTTAGGGACTGTGTGTAGGAAACTTACTCAATGTTTAATGATAATTATATAGACCTTACAACATTCTCATACTCGCACAAAAAAAAGGTTTGACAATATAAAAGTGGCGATTAGAGACAGAGGGATGCGCATAATGCAATAACATGTTTGTTAATGTTTCAATATTCCATAGGTGAATTGGATATGTTGGTAAACATTTTTAATGTTCTAGAGGACAATATGATAGGATGAAACACGTTTTAAATGTCTAGAGGTGAATTTGAGGACATGGACAACTTCAGACAACTAGCAGAGGAATTCTAGTTTATCTTGTACAATAAGTTATGCATTTCATGGGTCAAAATTAGGGTTAGGTTTCTTTTCATGGTAACCAACAAGTGAATGTATGTGGGGTCTCTTTTATTGATAGGATTCACACACAAAGAGATTGGAAAACAAACCCAAGTATTGGGAAGCATGTGATTGTTTGGTGAGGTTATATGTAATGCTAGGCAATGAGAAGACAAGTGTTGGGATGCTTAGAGACTTGGTTCAGGTTGCGGGCATGTTGGAAACCAAAAATATGAAATATGGAATTCCCAGGAGAGGCATTTAGAGTGCGGGCTCGATGGGAAATAAGATAGCACTGTGTGGGGAATCGAGATGCAATATTGAGGCCATGGGAAAATGTGATATAAAAAAACAATTCGAAAGGTGTGTTCTCCTGATGGTTGGGTTTCTAGGATATATTGGGATAGTAAGAAGAAACAATGGGTGTGATCGCTTCTAGTGTTTCCAATATTGCTTTGGAAAATAAAACAAATGTCAGGTATTTTATCACCAATGGATTTAGAAGGAGGGCCATGGATTTCCATTTTTCACGTCGCTCAATGGTGTATATGAGTCAATGGTTGGGATATTATGACCACCACCAACGATGTGGGACTCTCCTTGATTTATGGACACAATTAAGAAACAAATAATAGTGTGTGGGATGTCCTCTTGTCTATGGCGGGTTCTTTAGGAAAGGCTAACATATTCAAGACGAGTTGTGGCCATTTGACAGTGGGAAAATGCTCCCAATAGTTTCATGGATGCCTAAAGGAATGGGTAAGTTTCTTTCTAGGGTAGAAATCTATAATCGAAAGGTTGGCATGTCTAGGATCAAGGGAAGCATTCTTAGAATTCCTAATGGTGAATATTACTAGTTGAGACTGTTCTCAAGGTGTTGGAGATATTTCACACACACCTAAGAATTCTTTTTCTTCTCCTATAGTCTAGGGATAACATTCCTCTAGGAGAATATTCTCTTCAGTTCACACTTCATTTTGATCAGTTGAGTGGAGTCTATATGCCACATTGGGATCATCACCAAATAATGTGCATTGTCCTTGGGATTATCACTAGAATAGAACATTACTCATGGTTCCATAATCTCCTCCTCAATTCACTTTGTTTCAATCAATTAGCTGAAGACTGAGAGACTAGTTAACTCAGACTAGGTGGCAGCTAACTCCCGTAACTACCTAAGAGACTAGACTAGGTGGTGGTTTAGTCCCATAACTGTCAGTGTGTGTCCAGATCACTCTAGACCACCAATATGGCATATTTGTCTCTTCTCCGGTGCGCATTAGTTGAGTTATACATAGTATATCATGTGTAAATTATCATTCATTCATTTGGTTAATGAGAATTCTTCCATTCTTTCTCTCATGTTTCTATTTTCTCATATTTTCTCTGCAAAATGTGCATGTTATTTTCTAGCTAAATCTTTTCTATTCAGTTTCAACACATTTACATGATATCAAAATCGACGGAAAAATGGAATTTACAAAAGAATTCATTCTTACACCATACAATTTATTTGCATGGAAGGAAAATATGATAGTGCATCTTCGAGGAAAAGGATTATATAGGTTAATCATGAATATAGATACTGAAACCACATCATCCATAAAAAAATCCAAGTATTTGAATCAAATGGATGAAGCGTTTGGAACTATTTGCAGTCTCATTTCTCCTAAACTCCTCTTTCACATATCCTCCTGTAAAACCCCCAATGAAGCCTGGACCACAATGGAAGGGATTTGTGGAAAATAGTACGAGATGAGGGGACACATTCTCAAGGTGGAATTTATCACTTTATTTAAAAAACCTTCGACAATCTCCAAGATTTCTTTACCAAATATAAGGATTTGTTGTCACAAATCAAGGCTTGCGGGGTTGATAAATATAAGGAGAAGAAACAAATGATTCTTACAATTCTCTCCAAACTTGGTTTGGAATACTCAAGTTTTTTATCCACATTTCATTTAGTTAGGCTCACCTCTGGAGCCACCTGGACGATGCCCTCTCTTGAGGATTTTATCGAGTCTCTCACACAAGAGCATAACAAGTTCATCAATATGGGAAAAATAAAATGCCCAAAGGCGCATGCACTTACTTTGCAAGATGGTAGCAGTCATAAAAATCATAAATCTAAACACAAACACAAAATGGAAGCACATGCAAATCTAAAGAAGGAAGCGTACTCAAAATCCTTCAACGATGCCTTCGGATCAAAAGGTGGAAAGGGAAGAAAATGGAAGAAATGCACTTACTCCCATAAAGGATTCCATCCATAATCTGCATGTATGCAGAAACAGATACATAAAATGGCCCAATTAATTCAACAAAACAACCTTAGATATCACATCCCCGAGGGTGCCAAGAAGAAGAAGCTAGAAGATCAGAATCCCAAGAAAGACAACTCTAGCCATGCTTTGATTTCCATCAACTCATGTCTCAATGGTTGGATTGTAGATTCAAGTGCATCACACCATGTGGATTCCACAAAAGAAGTCTACTCTTCATTGGGAACATTAAAAGGTCCTCCTATTCTGATGGGGGACAATTCTCAGGTCGAGGTCACTGGCAAAGGGAGAATTGAACTCACAAACAAAATCTTTGAGAATGTGCTACACGTTCCGAAAATCTTCGTCAATATTCTCTTCGTATATTAGCTGAAAAATTTTGACACTAGGAAGAGAGTAGTATTCACACTTGATTCTGTGGATATTTATTACATGCAAAACAATTCAAAGGCTACTACTAGTGAGGTAAATCATCAATCCAGTCTCTACACATTTTTTGAATTTATTGAACCAAATTCTGCATTTCTTCTTACCCATGTTGATGAAAGTAGTAGGATATGGAACGAAAGGTCCGGGCATTTAAATTTCATATATATGAAACAAATTAGCAAGCATGTAATGGTTGAAGGTTTACCTGACATCCACTTCTCCAAAGGAATTTGTGAGGGATGTGTCCTTGGAAAACACCCTCAAGAGAAATTTGACAAAGGAAAGACTCAACAGGCTTCCTTTCCCTTGGATCTGATCCATAGTGACCTCATGGGCCCTTTTCTGCATCCATCAATCAGTAAATCAAGGTACGTTTTCATTTTTGTTGATGATTTCTCACGATTCACATGGATTTTATTTCTCAGGAAAAAATTAGAGGTATTTAAACACCTCAAATATTTCAAATCCCTTGTTGAGACACAGTCAGGAAAGAAGCTCAAAGTCCTCCGAATAGATAATGGGGGATATTATGTCAGGCATGAGATACATAATATTTTTCATGAGTTTGGGATTCATTTGTAGCACATGGTTCCTTATACTCTGCAGCAAAATAGAGTTGCTGAGCAGAAAAATAGATCTCAGAAAGAGATGTAATCTTACATGATACATGCAAGTCACTTTCAAAGAGATTATGGGATGAATCACTTAATTGTGAAACCTACATCTGAAACAGATCTCCCCATAGATTTGTCAAGGATAATACCCCCTAAGAGGCTTGGAGTGGCCTCAAACTAGAAGTGACACACTTATGTATATTTATTTCTCGTGCATGGGCCAGGATTCCCTCTGAGAAGAGGAAGGCACTTGATCCACAGAGCATAGATTGTATCTTTGTTGGATACCTTGAACGCATGAAGGGATATAGACTCATTGATATTTCCTCTAACTGAATCATCATTGAGTGCAGTGTCCAATTCGAGGAAAGTGTCTCGCATATACCTCAATAGCCGCAAGAAAACACTTTCTTTCTTCCACCTATTAGAGATTATCAGCATGCACATGTCAACTCTTCTTCAGATTAGAATTCTTATTCAAAGGATTTATATGATTCATATTCCAAGTCATTACAGTCATATGTAGATTCAATGCATAAATATGCAGTTACAAATCCATATCCAAAGACAAATCCCAATTGGGCCAAGACTACTCTTCAGGATGCAGGAGATTGGGGATCCAACTGATACTAGGAGGACTTGATCTGATTTCAAGGAGCCTCCTCTTAAAATTGTTGCCACTGAATCGATGCCACCCATGCATATTTTATTGGTTCAATATTCATATCCATATTCCTATGTTGAGGATGGCAGGAATCCATTTTGGGAATCCTCCATGCAGGAGGATTACAAATCCCTCCTTGAGAACCAGACTTGGGATCTTCTTCCCCTTCCTGCAAAAAGTAAAATTTTCAGGTGAAGATGGTTCTACAGGACCAAGAGAACAACATATGGATAGGTTAGCATATACAAAGCCATGCTAGTTTCCAAAGGCTTTCAATAGGTGCATGGTATTGACTATGATGAGACCTTCGCTCCAATCAAGAAGATGGATTCCATATGTTTGTCACTTTCCATTGCGGCAACCAAAGGATGGGAAGTTCATTAGATGGATGTGAAGAATTCATTTCTTCACGGAGATCTCTTTGAGGAGATATTTATGGAGCATCCCTAGGTATTTATGCAGGATTCATATTTGGTTTATCGACTAAAGAAGTCTCTTTATGGACTCAAGCAGGCCCCAAGGGCATGGTATTCCAAGATGGACTCCTACCTATTGTCATGGAACTTTGTATGTTGTAATTCAGACACAAATGTTTACATGGTCAGGATGATTGATTCACTTCTACTCCTAGTTCTATATGTTGATGATTTGTTGATCACCATTTTCTCGACTTCAACGATTGTTGTAGTCAAGAGGATTTTGTATGACTGATTATTGCTTATGGACATGGGTCCCCTACATTTCTTCCTTGAACTTGAGATCAATCAGGATGCATCAGGAATCAAACCGTCTCATGAACATATGCATGATATCTCCTCAAGTTATTTCACATGACAAATTGCAAGTGTTCCCCAACTTCTTTCCTATCAGGAGTTAGACTTGAGGATGGCATGGATGCTCCACTAGTGGATAGCACATTGTACAAACATCTACTGGGAAGCTTGTTTCATCTCACACACTCTAGACTAGACCTATTCTATGTAGTTGGAGTAGTCTCTAGGTTCATGAAAGAGCTGCATGAGCTACATTGGAAGACGGAAAAGCGTATCCTTCGATACGTACATGGCACCATCACCTTTGGGATTCACTATGCAACAGAATATACATTGGACCTCATTAGGCTCATTGATTCTAACTGGGATGGAGATAGCATTGATCTCAAGTCCACATCTAGTTACTCACTTAGTCTTGGTTCCAGGCCTATCTGTTGATTGACAAAGAATCAAGTTGCTATTTGTTTATCTTCAGCTAAGGTAGAGTAAAGACAGGTAGTTAACATAAAAATTCAGGCTATGTGGCTACAACATTTTATCACTGAGTTGGGAATTTAGTTTCATCGACCGATCATCATACGGTGTGACAAACAGAGCAATCTAAAGTTCTGTAGAGATTGAGTTTACAGGCACCAAATGAAGCACATTGAGATCCACATGCACTACATCCGAGAGTTAATTCATGAGGGGGTCATCGACCTGTAGTTATGTGCTTCAACAGAATACACTGCAGACATATTCACCAAGACCTTCACTGAGCAGAAGTTTCATTCTCTATGTAGTCATATTGGAGTGAAAGACATATTTTCCTTGAAACTGCCAATTTTTTTTTTTAAATAAATTGTACTTTGAGGGGGGGTTTTCCCATGAGTTCTTTTGTCTTTCCTCATTTATTTCAATGTATATTTTGTATTTGGGTACCTAACATGGCCTTGTTGTTGGGACCCATTCTTTATTTTCACCATAGTGATGTTCAGGGTGGTGTTGGAGAAACTTCACACACACCTAAGAATTCTTTTTCCTAAGGTTGTCCATATGTCTACTAGTCATTATTCAGTTTCCTATAGTCTAGGGAGAATATTCTCTTTAGTTCACACTTCATTTTGATCAGTTGAGTGGATTATAGATGCCACATTGGGATCATCACCATGAAACACTGTGATAATCACCAACTATCCCATTAATCATGATTCCTTGATCTCTTCCTCACTTCCCTCTATTTCATTCAGTTAACTAAAGACTAAGAGACTAGTTAACTCAAACTAGGTGGCAATTAACTCTCGTAACTTCCGGAGAGACTAGACTAGGTGGCAGTTTACTCCCGTAATTGTCGGTGTGTGTCTAGATTACTCTAGACCACCACTATGGTGCATTTTATTCTCCTCCAATTCACATTAGCTGATTTATACAAATTATATCATGTGTAAGTTATCATTCATTCATTTGGTTAATGAGAATTCTTCCATTCTTTCTCATGTTTCTCTTTTCTCACATTTCGTCTGCAAACTATGTATGTCATTTGATAGATAGATATTTTTTTTTAGGTTCATGATCTAGGTGGATATCGGTGCCCACCCACCTTTTCCAACTCGCTCAAAACATTTTTCTAGCAATTTTGGTAATTTACTATTTTTAGCAGTTTTTCACTTCCAGAGCCGTTTTGAGGCCCTAAACGATGTTTTTTGGGAAAATGGGGAGAAATATATAAGTTCCTTCAATATTTCCTTAAAATGAATTTCCTCAATGATACCTTTCCAACTAGCTATCATACACCTAAAACGGATATCGTATGCAAAAGCTACAACCCCGGGAAGTTGATGTACTAACTTACCCAAATGGGGCCCACATTACTTTTGGCGCTTCATCTCCTAGGGTTAGGTTTTTGGATGTATAGGGTTTTGGGAATTCCTGTTTATTGTAAAAATTCCTTTAGAGCCTCATTTTAATGACATTCTTTCAAATGAGCGTAGTCGTTACATCTCTTCTCAAAGATAAACCACCACCATTCTAGCAAGCTTGTTTCCGCTGCATTTTTACAGTTTCAACTTATTTACTTATTGAATAGAAAACTAGTTTTACTATATCTTTGTTATTTTGTGTTAAGCACCTATTGATAATCTATAGTCATTTCATCTTTCTCATAAAATTCGGATCAGTGGTATCAGAGCAGTCTGCTCCTTGTCATCTTAATGCATGTTCCCAATGAGGTCGGAGTACAAAGAGTTGGGTTTCGAGCTTGTTTCTCTTAAGGAAAATATATCTCGCACGCCCAAGTGACTTCTCATGGCAGGAGAAAATAAATATGATGGGACCAGAGATCCTTTCAAACTGTTGATTGAGGAAGCCCTCATGCAACAGAGGAACGAGATGATGGATAGTTTCGTGCAAATCCTTCAGTGGCTACCAACAGGCGACAAATATTCTTCAAGCAGAGGCGTAGCCCCCTTCAAGGTAAAAATAAACTTTGATATTCCTATATTTGAAGGTCAGATAGACATAGATGTTGTAGACAAGTGGTTGAATCTACTAGAAGGACATTTTTTTGTCCATAACTTTTCGAATAGAAAAAATATNATGGAAAGAAAGAGACCAAGCAGTGCCAGATTTTACAAATAACTTCCATACCTTGCGCACCAAGATGGGTATCAAAGATTCGGAGTGACATCTGGTGCTCAATTATTGTGATGCTCTGCATAGATATATCTAGACCGAAATGGAATTTCTGGACATATCATCCTTGGGCGCGACCTATCAATATGTCGTCAAAATTGAGCAGAAGCTCAAACAAAAGACGCGGCAATTTGGGCCTGGCAACCCATCGCAACAAAATCCAGGAAAGGGTGGCCCCAACCCACAGAAATAAGGACAAAGAAAATATGGACAGTATCAGGACAACCAGTCCAAGACGCAAGTAAAGAAGTACACCGGGAAGACAAAGAAAGATACCAGGAAGTGGTGTGACTACCATAAGATCCCTTGGCATAACACTGTTGACTGCCGCTCAAAGCAGTCATTGGTGCCTCAAGTGAAAGCCTATGAATCAGATGTGGGTTCTGACTCTAAGCCAGAACCAGAAAGGGGAATATGGATCATTGGTGTGGAACCCAGTGCCACCATTTCTACCACCAAGCTCCAGCTGGGTGAACCAGACAAGCCAAAAGAAGGAGAGCACCTCTTCCATTCACAGATGTGTGTAAAAGGCACCCCATTGCACTTCATCACTGATAGCAGTAGCTAGAAGAACCTCATCTCAGTAGAGGTCATCAGGTGGCTGGCCCTACCGACAATGCCGCACCCACAACCCTACACCATTGGATGGCTCCGCAAAGGAAGTGATCTCCACGTCAGCCAACAATGTCAACTGTCGTATGACATCAATCCCTTCAAAGATGAGGTATTGTGTGATGTTTCTCCTCTCGAAGTTTGTGATGTTCTTTTGGGATAACCTTATTTATGGAAATGTCATGTTGTATATGAGTCTAGGCCTCATAGTGTTATTATTACTTTGAACATGATACCTGAGGCAGTCCCACCTAGTGTTATTTCCTTGATCTTTGTTAAGCAATGTAGGAAGGTCATCTCTCAGACAGGGAAGTTTGTCTTCTTCACGATTCACTCTCAGAATAAGAGAAAGATCACAACTACATCCAGGGTCTCTGCGACCGACCTCTCCACATAGAAGAAGTAAGTGGATAAGGTCTTGGAAGAATACTTGCATATCTTCTCCTCACCTATCGGGGTACCTCTGCACTGCCAGGTCAAGCACCCCATTGATCTGACCCCCAACGCACCACTGCCCAATGGGCCAGTCTATCGCCACTCTCTATTAGAGAATGAGGAGATCAAGTGATAGATCCAAGAAATTCTCCACAAGGGGCACATCCATCCCATCTCATCACCTTGTGGGAGCCCAATCATGCTAGTACAGAAGAAAGATGGAACCTGGAGACTCTACATTGATTATCGGGCTCTAAATAAAATCATAGTCAGAAACTGGTACCCGATTCCCTAAATCGAGGACCTCCTTGATCAACTAACGGGGGCCAGATACTTTAGTAAGATTGATATAAAGTCTGGCTACCACCAGGTCCCGATAGAATAGACAGATGTATGGAAGACCACCTTCAAGTCAAAGGAAGGCCTTTTTGAATGGTTGGTCATGCCCTTTGGTTTGACAAATGCTCCAGCCACTTTCATGAGGATGATGGACGATATCCTGCAACCATTCACCAATACTTTTGTAGTGGTGTATATGGATGACATTCTCATTTACAACAACACTTGGGCCGGATACTTGCAACATATTCAACAAGTACTGCACACCCTGCGACAGCACAAGCTATACACCAACTTGGAAAAATTATCCTTTGGCATGGACAAGGTCCATTACCTAGGCTACATCATTGATCAACATGGTGTACATCTGGATCTAGCCAAGATCCAAGTCATTCGTGACTGGCCAGTCCCAACCACACTCACTGAGATTTGGAGCTTCTTGGGCCTTGCCAATTTCTAGCACAGGTTCGTGTTGGGATTCTCCCATATTGCATGGGCCCTCAGCCAAATAACCAGGGGTGGTGGTAAGGAGAAATTTGTGTGGGGCCAGTCCCAACAAAAGGCATTCGATGATTTGAAGCAATGCTTGTGCTCAGCCCTAGTAATTTCACTACCAGACTTGCAACAACCCTTTGAGATCAAGATAGATGTTTCAGACTATGTTGTGGGCATCATTCTAACTCAGCATGACCACCCTGTGGCCTATCATAATGAGACACTATCAGATGTTGTCCGTAAGTACCCTACTTACAACAAAGAAATGTACTCCATTTTGAAATCCTGCCCCCAATGGAGACATTACATTCTTTGGAAGGAGACAGTCATCCACACTGATCATAATCCATTGAAATTCATGCAGACACAAGGAAAATTGCAGAATGACCTCCATCAAAATTGGTCCACATACTTGCAACAATTCCACCTCAACATCATGTATAAGACAGGAAGCACCAATCACGTCATTGATTGCCTCGTCAGAATGCCAGTCGCAAAACTCACCATGATTCTATACTCTTGCATCCATGAGACCTCTGGATGGCCCCAAATGTATGAGACATACCCAGACTTCGCCACCACCTACCAAATGTTGGGTGAAAATGCAATTGTCGATAATTTCCATCTTCAAGATGGGCTGTTGTGTCATATGGGCCATATCTATGTTCCATCAAGCAAGCGAGTGAAGATGATATGGGAATCCCACTACAGTCGGGTGGCAGGGCACTTCGGTGTCGAAAATACAATGGCAATGCTACAGAAACATTTCTACTGGATGAAACTTCGACAGGAGGTCAACAAGTATATCAGGTCCTGCATTGTCTACGCTATTACCAAACCGACCACTAAGAAACAGGGCTTGTACACCCCTCTTCCTAATCCTGATAGGCCATGGGAATCCATCTCAATGAACTACATTTCGGGTCTCCCATCCACCAATTGGGGAAATGACTGTGTTTTTTTTGTTGTTGATCGCTTTTCTAAGATGGGGATTTTGGTTTCCTACAAGAAGAGCATCACAACATAGGCCACTGCCAAGCTCTTCTTTGAACGAGTCTGGGTACATTTTGGAATCCCAAAAACCATTGTCTCAGATCAGGACAGTCAGTTTCTCAGCACATTCTATTCGATCCTCTGCTCACTGTTGGACACCAATCTCACCAAATCCATGACCTTCCACCCCCAGACAAATAGCCAAACCGAGGTTGTCAATTGAATGATTATGCATATCCTTCACATGTATAATTCCAAAAACCCTCACACATGGGATGAGAGCCTTCCCTATGTTCAACATAGCTACAACCGAGCCCTGCATAGATCAATCGGCCACAACCCATTTCAATTGGGGTTGGCATTCCAACCATGGGGTCCCATAGATATTGCACTTCCCCTTGCAGTCACCTCGATCGACCTGTCTCCTGCTCCAACTGAAGCTGACAAAGACACCTGGTTCATTGATCAGATCTATCACATCCACCAACAGGTTCAGGATATCCTATATAAGTCCAATGACAAGTACAAGCAGTGCCATGATCAACATCAGGTGCCACATAAGTTTTAGGTCGGAAAAACATTTTGGTTACACTTGCAAAAAGAACGCCTTACTGTTGGTCAATATAATTGCTTAATTAATTTTAAACAACTAAGGGAAACATAAATTATCAACCCAGGGAAGTCTTTTATTTCAAAGATAACCACACACTATATATGCTCAATTCCAAAAGCAGCTTAGTGTTGTAGTA
>JASDQU010169864.1:0-21255 GCA_032191745.1 Picea mariana | reverse complement strand
ATAAAAGTTTGAGTACAATAGCCAATTTCTCTATCCAAAATCGAACCTCTAGAGCTCCAAATGTCTTTGGCTTTATAACCTATTACAATCAGTTTTCAGATCCTAAAACAATGGATCTGATATTCTAAAAATAGAAAGTCAAAACTAACTCACAAAAGATAAGGAGAGATCCTTAAGATGAGGTCAACCTCTATCTTCTGGTCTTCAAACATTGGTTGAAAGTTGATGAAGTGTAGCCTAGCCTTCCAAGGCTCTTTGATCTGTCCCTTTGAAAGTGGAATTCGAATTTGATGATGTGTGCCAAAAATCCCTATCATTTTGCCCTTGAAAATCACTAAATCTAGTAAAAAATTGCCCTTTTGACTTTCATCTCCAAGAATGGCCTTCAGATTTTGATTTAATAATTCATAACCAGCTTATTGAAGAAGGATTCAAACCATTCAAACCCAAAAATTCTTGATCTGGGCAAAAATTTGGCTATTCTGGCCGTGACAGCTTTCAACAGCGCACCTGCCTGAAAAATCTGCTCCTGCGCTGTTGAAAGTAGCCACTTTCCACAGCTAACTGGTCATAAAATATCGATTTGCGTTGTTGAAAGCGGGCAGATTTTCAAAATCGAATTTCTCGGTCATAAAAAATCCGTTTTTCATGTATGAATAGTCGATCGACATCTAGAGAATCTAAGCTATCCAATGGTGTTTTCAGATCTTCATTTGGAGCTTGGGAAGGGATTGAAAAGTTCCCTGCAAGTTTAAGTATCATTCTTTCCATTTGCAATTCAAAACTCTAAACGGTCTTTTGTGAACAATGTCTGATATGGAACCAAAGATTTGATTTGATGTTGTCAACCCGAGAGTACAGCCTCTATTAGCTGTTGATAATCTTGACTTTCCTCAGCGCGTGACTTTGTGAAAACCGCTCAATAGTTGTGGAAAGTATGCAATTTCAACAGCGCGCCTCTTTGTAAAAAGCACTCCTTAGCTGTGGAAAGCATGCACTTTCAACAGCGCATGACCTTTGAAAAACTGCTCCGAAGCTGCGGAAAGTATGTACTTTCAACAACGCACCTCTTTGTAAAAAGCACTCCTTTGAAATTTGCCACTTTCAACAGCGCAAAGACTTATGGAAAGTGTTCCTTAGCTGCGGAAAGCACGCGCTTTCAACAACGCACACTCAACTTTTGGACACACGTTAGCTGATGAAAGTGTAAAATGAAAATTTTGAAAAGAAGACTTTATGGGTCAAATTATTTTCTTAAGACAAAACCAAAACCTAAGTTTTGCGGCTAAAAAGACTCAACAATGAATTGAGGAAACTATCAATAGCCATGCTATCCACCATAAAACCCGACCAAAATGACGGTGCTATTTTGGGAGATAACACATTGATTCTTCAATTTCATTTGATGTTACACTTGGAAATGATTCTTTAGTCAAAATTCAAGGAAAAGGAACTGTCTCTATTCTTACTAAACAAAATGTAAAGAAAGATATACACAATGTCTATCATGTTCCAGATCTGCCACATAATCTGTTAAGTGTAGGACAACTAATTGAACATGGCTATAAGGTACTTTTTGAAGGAGCATCCTATAGGATATATGATAAAACCCCCAGCGGAAAATTGATTTCTGAAATCCACATGACTAGGAATAGAATGTTTCCCCTAACCCTCAGAACTGCAAATCAGATCCATTCATATTCACAAAGTGCATCCACCCCCAATGAAAATATGGTTTGGCATACAAAATTTGGACACCTACCTTTTCAGAGTCTAAGTCTTCTACAGAAGCACTCCATGGTCAAAGGTCTACCTGTTTTCAAAGAGCAAAATCCTCCATGTAAGTCTTGCATACTTGGAAAACATAAGAGAACTAGTTTTCCACAGTCCTCCACTCAATCCAAACAACACCTAGAACTAGTTCACACTGACCTATGTGGACCAATGCAAACAAAGTCAATAGGTGGTAGCTTTTATTTTCTAACATTTATTGATGACTTTAGCAGGAAAATTTGGATCTATTTTCTCAGACACAAGTCTGAAACTTTTGCAAAATTCAAAGAATTCAAAGCTGAAGCTGAAAAACAAAGTGGCAAATATGTAAAAGCTATTAGATCAGATGGAGGAGGAGAATACAACTCCAAAGAATTTGCAAATTTCTACAAATCACAAGGCATCATCATGCAAACTACAGCCTGGTATACTCCCCAACAGAATGGAGTGGTTGAAAGGAAAAATCAGACAATCATGAACATGGCAAGAAGTCTTCTCAAAGACAAATGTATGTCAAGTACATTTTGGGTTGAAGCAGTATCATGCTCAGCTTATCTCCTGAATCGATCTCCAACCAACAGTCTCAAGATGAAGGTCCCTCAAACAGCATGGAGTGGGACAAAGCTAAATGTTGCTCATCTAAGGACATTTTGATGCATAGAATACACTCACATACTTTCCGAATTAAGGAAGAAACTTGATGATAGAAGTGAGAAATGCATCTTTACTGGCTATAGTGAAACATCCAAAGCCTACAGACTCCACAATCCAATTTCAAAGAAACTAATTCTCAATAGAGATGTAAAATTTATTGAAAATCAATTATGGAACGAGTCTGAAAATCATCCAATGGACAATCAAGATCCATTGTTGTCACATCCTGAAGACACGAAGAATTCAGGACAACAAACGCATCAGCCTGCTCTTCCAAGACTGCAAGTACAAGGACAATCTAAAAGTTCTCAGGATAACTCAACTTCTAGCATAAACTCCTCCTCTAAACTTTCAAATCAGAGGACTCAAAATTTGAGAGAAATCCATCAGCAATTGGATGACATCGATCAGCACAATATTTTTGCATTAATGTCATGTCAACCCACATCTTTTAAAGAGGCAACTAAGGAGACACATTGGGTTCAAACCATGAACCAAGAGATTGACTCCATTGAGAAGAACAAGACATGGGATCTTGTTGATTTGCCCAGGCACAAGAAAAGTATTGGTGTCAAGTGGGTTTACAAAACTAAACTTAATGGAAAGGGGCAGATTGAAAAGCACAAGGCAATACTTGTTGCCAAAGGATTCTCACAACAACCAAGTATTGATTATGGTGAAACTTTTTCTCCAATAGCAAGATTGGACACTGTAAGGACTCTCTTAGCCATATCATCTCAACACAAATGGCAAGTATACCAGATGGATGTCAACTCAACTTTCCTAAATGGTATCTTAGAAGAAGAGGTTTATGTGGATCAACCACTTGGATTTGAAGTCAAAGAGCAGCCAACCAAAGTATATCGGTTGAAGAAAGCCTTGTATGGCTTAAAGCAAGATCCAAGAGCTTGGTACAATAGAATTGACACTTACTTGATCAAAAGTGGTTTCAGCAGAAGCCAAAATGATCCAACTCTCTACACCAAAACTGATCAGCACGGTAAAATTTTGATTGTTTGCTTATATGTTGATGACATGATATATACTGGAAATATTGAGTTGAGCAGTTTTAAACATGCCATGCAATATGAGTTTGAGATGACAGATCTTGGCATAATGAAATATTTTTTGGGGATTGAGGTTGACCAATCAACCAAAGGCATTTTTGTCTGTCAGCAAAAGTATGCAACAGGCATCATCAAAAGATTCTGCATGGAAGACTGCAATCCAGTAGAAACTCCTATACCCCTAGGCACAAAATTGAGCAAGAAAGATGAAGGCCCTACAGTGGACCCTACCCTGTACAAAATTTTAGTAGGTAGTTTGTTGTATCTTATAGCAACTAGGCTTGATATTATGTATGCAATCAGCCTTGTTTCGAGGTTTATGGAATCCCCTAAAGATTCTCACTAAAAGATGGCAAAAAGAATTATGATATATGTTGCAGGCACTCTCAATTTTGGCTTATGGTACACTCAGTCTAATGATCATCATCTCTCTGGTTACACAAATAGTGATCTTGCAGGCAGCCTAGATGACAGGAAAAGCACCTCAGGACATGCTTTTCACTTGGGCACGAACATGATTTCTTAGGCATCAAAGAAGCAGTCCATAGTCTCAATATCTTCTGCAGAGGTAGAGTATGTCGTTGGTACCTCAGCTTCATGTCAAGTTGTGTCGCTAAGAAGAATATTGAATGATATGCCACATATACAGAAAAGGAGCCAACTCCTATCTTCTATGACAACACCTCAGCAATTGCTCTATCCAACAATCATGTGTTTCACAAGAAAATCAAGCATATTGACACTCATTTTCACTTCATACACAAGCTAGTTAATAATGGTGACATTACACATCAATTCTATGGCTCATGAGATCAGCTCACAGATATTTTTACAAAGCCACTAGGAAAATCCATTTTTGATTTCCAGAGACAACACTTGGGCATTATCAGTGTTGATGTTTGTAACTATTGAGTTTAAGAGGGAGTGTTAAATATATATGTAACCTCAATAGTCTGATTGTACACTGTCAGTTGTCCTGGCCAGATGTACAATTGTTTCTTGATGTTCTTGATTTTCTTGAGCCTATTTAGCTCAACTCTTTTCCCTTTTCCAAATGTACTCAATAATATACTCAATACAATTTGCGGTCTGCTCATTTTCTTGTTTCCCAATTCTATCTTCTTGTTCTCATTTTGTCAAAAACTTCAAGAACTAAACATTTTCATGTGTCAAGGAACTGCCAGTGCTCGAAAGGTTGATAGCTTGGACGAAGCTCCGAGATGATGGTTGTTCTATTCTAAGTTAAAAAGAATGCAGGGCATGGGGAAGCTAAATGCTTAGCATGCTTCACTGTTGTGGGCGATTGTTGACGATTTGAGGTCGTTCGAGAAGCTAAAAGATAACTGTTCCAAATTGCCCCATTGATTGAAAGGTGTATTGAAGTAGAGCAGCAGATGCCTTTGGTATCCAGCTATTCCTGTTTAATACATTGATTCATTCATTCATGTTTTCACAAATTTTTTTGTCTTGCAATTTTATTTTAAAATATATTAATAATAGTCAATTGAGTGTAGCTTGGATGGTTGTGAGGAATGATTTTTTTCCTTCCCACCTGGGTTCAGTTGCTATAATGATATAAACTAGCATACCCCCAAAGTGGGGGGGAGGAAACCCCTAAAAAAGATGAGTAAGATATGTTTTATGACCAACTTATTTAGTGAGAGAACAAACAATGTAACAAAGATAATATAGAGAAGTGAATGGCTTATAAAGTTATTTTCTACCTGGAGATTGAATCATAATTTGTTATGAAAATGAAATAAAACAAACAACAACTTTAAGTGCCATCAAAGATTTCTAGCACGTCTTCCATCTTAGAAGCGATTTCACAAGAAATTTTAATATAGATGTTGGAGCAAAGGGACAATAATTGTTAGACAACTCTCACCTATATTTCACAACCCAAAGGGATTGAATTGGAGAACACCCTTCAAGCTAAATTATTGGAGATTCTAGGGCACCATTATACAAATTCTTGTGATTCTCAACATTGAGAAACCTAAGGCTCTCATAAACCTTATTCATGGCATCAATTCTAGAATCAATACAAAATTCTTTCTGCTAGTCGAATTGTAGTATTAATCTATTCAAGTATAGTTCACAAGGGGTCAAGAACCATGGTCACCTATGAAAACTATGTCTTGATCTCTCTTAAATTTGAAGGGGAAGGAGAAGAATCCTTTTCCATTGTTAAAGAATTGCATGTGTCCTTTTAAGAGTGGAATCCAACATTAATTCAACTATCTCTCTAGGGATTTGGAGTAGACTAAGAACCCATAAACTTCTTGATCAGGGTATGCTTAATACAACACTATTTTTTAAAGAATCCTTGAGGAAAAATTCAAGTAGGTGGCTCCTTTCATTTTTTTAAGGTAAGGAATTGAGGGTCATCTTTGAACTTGATTGTGAGCATTTTTGCAATTACATTAGCTACTACACAAAATGAAGTTGCAACTTGGAAGGAGGGTGGAGGGGGATAAAATATGTTTCAAAGAACCCTTGATGAAAAATTCAAGTAGGGGCTCCTTCCAATCTTTTAACGAATTGAGGGTCATATTGAACTTGATTTTGAGCATTTTTGCAATTACATTAGCTACCACACAAAATGGAGCTTTAACTTGGGAGGAGGATGGCGGGGGATAAAAAGGGGAAGTGATCAATTAGTACTCTCCCTAGTGGTGGCACCCCTTGCAAGGATAAAGGAAAAAGTAACAAGTTTGGTTTTTTTGAATGTTAAATTTATTCTTTATATCTAAATTATTTTAGAATGTTACATTATTTTTTATATTCTTTATTGATTTTACACAAAATCCACACATACTAAAAATATTCTCAATATAATGTTGAAAATGAAATGATACGAAGTTGAAGTTGAGATAGTTATATAACTATGATTAAGATATGAATATGTATTAATTTAGCTTACACAAACTAACAAGTTACAATAACAACCACCTAATTATAGTTTGAGGTGTGAAAATAGAAATGCAAATGTACTCATTTAGCTTTCCCAAATTAACGAGTTACAAATATTATAAACGACTAACTGACTTGTTCAATGAACATCTCTTGTCTATACACATAGGCACTAAAGCTACTAAATTACTATCAAATTAAATTTGGTTAAAATTACCAATCTCCAACAACATTGAGCATAGAATATCATTTTGGTGTAACCAAAGTTAATTTGTATTTACTTTTTCAAGAATATTTATATGCTTAGCGATCATGGCTTAAGTATAACAGTATCCCCACACTAAGGAAATTTCATGGGTTATCTCCACAACAAAGTTGAAACTTAGGTTCAAACTTCAACATGGATACATCATGCATGATTATATAGGAGGGAGTTGACAATTTGTTGTTGGGGCAAAAATATTGATGGTATTGAAACTAAATAGCCCACCAGTACCAACAATATTTTATGTACACAGCTTTTGCAAACATCCCACCAATACCAATAATATTTTATGTACACAACTTTTACAAATTAGTTCAGAGAAAATAAGATGATCTGAGGATGAGCAGCAGTGACCTTGAAGCTTGCATTGCAATGCAAGATATTGACAACAATGGTAAGGAATGAACAGAAAAGAACAAAATTAAATAATGGTGGTATGTTTCTCTACATGTACAGGCTTACCAGATTTATTTATCTACTTTTACAACTATGGCATTGAACTTGCCAATAGCAGTCTTGGTGAAGATAATAATGACTCCTTAAAAGTTATGACGGGTATGTAAAGGATTTTATTTTGATTTCATGTTTATCTCAAAACTTGATGTAATAATGACTCCTACAATGATTTTCATGTTCTTTGTTTAAAACCATTCAATTGATCACCAATCGTTACAGTTATATTAGAAACAGAATGTAGCACCTTAATTAGCACCAATTTATAAAAACAGGATGATCTTACATATTAATTTTGTATTTTCAGTGTTTTGTTTTACAAGCACCATAAAACACCATAAATCTAATACCAGAAATCCCGAATATCAGAAATCCCATTAAGTTTATGTTTTTTCTCTTTCCTTCAACAAAGTTAATGGTTTTCTTTGGTTTCTAGGCCAGTAATCCAACAAAATGAAAAAACAATCTTGCAAAAGAGAATTTTCAAAACACCATCAACCACTGCTAGCAATATGACTAATAACAGATATCCCGAATACCCCCCAATATCTCATCAAGTTTAAGTTTTTGCCAATCCCATAGATCGGTATGGTCCAACCTCATAGTAAAAGGGAAAAAATTGCATAAACGTGATTCTTTCCTGCACCAAAGCTAATGATTTCCCTCTGTTTGTAGGTCAGTAATCCAGCAAAATGAAAAAACATTCATGCAAAAACGTTTACATTCTTGAGGCTCAATACTAAAGACTAAGCCTTCAAACAAGATAGCATGATAGGGATCAATATTTACCCAAAATTCCCCATCACTCGAGTTGTGACATAGCTTTTCTCAGATCCAAGGAGCTTGGCCAACCCAAAATCTAAAACCTTTTCATTCCATTGCTTATAGAGGAGAATGTTGCTAGATTTTATGTCTCTATGAACAACCTTGGGCTCCAACCCTTCATGTAAATATGCTAACCTGTACACATCCATGATTCTAAATTAGTAACAACAACATGTATCTAGAATGTTTGTATTATGGGCTTATGCATCAATCAAAGCTGATAAATTTATATGTTCAGATGAATTACCCTTTGGCAGTTCCAAGAATAATTATCATTCGGGTTTCCCATGTGAGGTGACTGACAGGCCCTACATCTCCATGAAGCCATTATTCTAGGTTTCCATTGTCAACGAACTCGTACACCGACATCCTAGTTATCAATCATCAAAACCCATTCGCTACATTATCAGATAATTTTATAAGCAATGGATTTCCATGATCAATATTATACCCAACAAATAGATAGATCCATCCATATATGACAATACCTGCCTGCACCCTCAGCACAATACCCAAGCAAACGAACAATATTTTTGTTACTGACTTGCCCAATGGAATCATTCTAAAATATCTATTCAAATAAGGTATGTACCCAGATTAACATTGAAGATATTTATTGATTAAGGATGACAATCGGATTTTGAATTTATCCTTCTCCCAAATTTATTGCAGCGATTATCTCAACAATTACCTCAATAAAACAGAGATGATCTATTATATGTATTGTTTATTTCGTAATATAAAAAAATTATAAAAAAAATCTCAAAGTGTCAGCGTTTCATGGAAACCTTCACAGGAGACCTAGCTAAAACATACACAAACAAAGCTTATCAAGAAAAGGAAGAGAGATACAATATGAAGAATGAGAATCAATGTATATTATGATCTATTCAATGAGTGAGTGATGTTCACTCATATAGGCAATGGCATCCTATAATTAGGAATGCATACATAATAGTGTTGGTATAAAATTAGAAAGTCTAAAATAGAACTAGTCAGTTAACTCCCACTGAACTAGTGTGCCAAAAATAGAAATTTCTCCAACACCCCCCCTTGAACATCACTATGGAGTAAAAAATGAGTCCCCATTACTAGGCCATGTTAGGTAATCATGTACAATGCAACTAATGAACACTGAATAAAAATGAGGAAAGAGGGAAAATCGCGTGGGAACAAACCCCCCCTCAAAAGACAATGCATCCAAAGAAGAAAAAGGCAGTTGCTGGGAAACTATGTTCTTCACTGCAAGACGATCCTGAAGAGTCTGAAACTTCTTTTCAGTGAAGGTCTTGGTGAACATGTCGGCAGTCTGTTCAGAGGAAGGGAAGAACTGCAAATCAATGATCATGTCATGTACTAAATCTATGATGAAATGCATGTGGACCTCAATGTGTTTGGTTCGTTTTCATTGTACTGGATCTTTGCAAAATTTCAATGTACTCTGATTGTCACACCATATTATAGTCGGATAGTGAAACTGGATACCAAGCTCGGTAAGGAAGTGTTGAAGCTAAAGTGTCTAAATGACACAGTTGACTACTCCTCTGTACTCGGCCTATGCGGAAGATAAAGCTATGGTTGATTGCTTCTTACTTGACCAGCAATTTGGGCCTGACCCTAAACTGATAGTGTACCCAGACGTGGACTTGTTATCTGTGCTATCACCAACCCAATCTGAATCTGTGAAGCCTATGAGATCTAATGCATAACCAGCTGCATAGTGAATCCCATAACTCATGGTGCCCTGAACATATCTGAGGATGTGCTTGGAAACCTTCCAGTGCAGATCATGGGGTTCTTGCATGTATCTGGAAACTGCTCCTACCGCATATGAGATATTTGGATGGGTGTGGGTGAGATATAGAAGACTCCCCACCAATTGTCGATACAAAGTGTTGTCCACTGATGGTGTACCCCCACCATCCTCAAGTCTGATCCCAAATAAGAAGGGTGTAGGTGTAGACTTACAGTCTGTCATGTGGAATCTATCCAGAATATCCCTGACATACTTAGCCTGAAAAAGTTTGATGTTGGAAGCATCCTGACTGATCTCAAGACCAAAAAAAAATTGTATTGGACCCATGTTCGTCATAGAGAACTCGTCATGCAAAATATCTTTGACCAAAGCAATGGTTGATGTAGAGCTACCAGTGATCAAAAGATCATCAAAATAGAGTACTAAAATCATCACAGAGTCAGTAGTCCTCATCATGTACACATTGGAATCATATTTACATCTAACAAATTCATGTGAAAGTAAGTAAGAATCCATCTTTGCATACCATGCTCTAAGTGCCTGCTTGAGGCCAAAGAGAGACTTCTTCAATCTGCATACTAAAGATGAGTTATGAATGAACCCTTATGGTTGCTCCACGTAGATCTCCTCTGAAAGGTCACCATGAAGAAAATCATTCTTCACATCCAACTGGTGAACTTCCCATCCTATGACTATTGCAATGGCCAGAGCCAAGTGAATGGAGTCCATCTTTGCTACAGGAGAAAAGGTCTCATCATAATCTATCCCATGAATCGGTTGAAATCCCTTTGCAACTAATCTGGCCTTGTACCTGCTCACCTGACCATCTGCTGTTCTCTTGGTCCCGTAGACCCATTTTCATCCGAAAATTTTCCTCCCTGGTGGAAGTGGAACCAGATCCCAAGTCTGATTCTCTAGGAGAGATTCATGCTCCTCCTGCATGGTTTCTTCCCATAGTGGATTGCCAACATCCTCACTGTAGGTATGTGGATCAGAATATTGAACCATATAGAAATGCATGGGGATAGTTGGTTCAGAAGTTGAAAGTACATGAGAAGGATCCACATGCTAATATCGAGTCCTCATCGAATCCAATGGATCCCCTGCAAGGTTGCCTGTTTCCTGAAGTGTGGACTATGCCCACTTGGGAATTTGTTGAAGCTCTAACGCTGGCTCCTCATTTGGATATACCACTTACTCATCTGTATGTACAGAATCCTCTAAATCTATGTTTGAATATGTAGCATATGAGTGTGTGGAATCATCATCTTTGATGTCTGGAACTGATGGAAGCACAAGAGTCTATGCATGTTGCACTGGAGGTCCATGCAAAGGACTCTCCTCAAACTGAACACTACACTCAATGATGAGTCAATCTATAGAGGGATCAATCAATCTATACCCCTTCACATCATCTTGATATCCCACAAAGATGCAAGTTTTTCTCTGTGGATCTAAGGCTTTCCTCTTTTCAAAAGGAATATGGGCTCATGCTCTAGATCCAAAGATGCGGAAGTGTGTGACATATGGTTTGTCACTTGTCCAAACCTCAAACGGTGTCCTATCCTCAACAAATCTGTGAGGTGATCTATTATGTATGTAAGCAGGAGAGTTAAGTGCCTCAACCCAAATCTTGGAAGGAAGTGATCTCGCATGCAACATGCAACTGGTCATCTCCTTAGAGACAAGTTCTTCCTTTCAACAACTCCATTCTGTTGTGGAGTGTATGTAACTGTGTGTTGCAACTGAATACCAGCTTCATGACAAATATTTGAACATCTTTGTTGATATAATCCCCCCAACTGTTTGTACTGAGGATCTTGAATTTCTTCCCAGTTTGTGTCTCCACTAGAGATTTGAAGTCTTTTAGATGATCGAAAACTTTAGACTTTTATCTGAGAAAATAAACCCAAGTATAGCATGAGTAATCATCAATCAATGAAAGAACATACCTTGCTTTGATTATGGATGGATGTGGAAATGGACCCATGATATCACTGTGAACAAGATCCAAGGAAGAGGAAGCTCTCCTTGCCTTCCCCATTTCAAACTTCTCTTCAGGATGCTTGCCAAGAATGCATCCTTCACAAACCCCTTCAGAAAAGTGAATTTCTGGAAATCCTTTGACCATTCCTAGCTTGGAAAGTCACTGCATGTACCTAAAGTTTAAATGACCAAATCTCTCATGCCATACTCTACTAATATCATTAGCATGTGTAAGTAGCAAAGAGGAGTCATAGTCAGTAAACTTAGTGAACTTATACAACCATGATTTGTGATCTACCTCACAAAATGCAATAATGGAATTGACATGCATGTCAAGTACAGTAACTGAATCTGATGTAAATTCAACCCGTTTACCTATTTGAGTGATCTGATAAACTGAGAGCAGATTTATAGAAAGCTTTGGAACATGTAAAACATCCTCAAAACTTCCATTAGGGAGTTCCACTCTTCCCTCTCCTGCAACTGATATTGGAGTATCATCCCCCATGAGAATATGAGGTCTAGAGCATGAACTCAAAGAAGTAAAAACTTCCTCTTTAGTTTCCATATGATGTGATGTGCCAGAATCTATAATCCATGAATCAGATGATGAATTAATTGCAGCAAGATCATGATGATTACCTTTATTAGGAGCATGATCTTCTTCCTTCTGCTTCTTTACTCCCTCTGGAATGAATTTTCCAAGGTTGTTCTGTTGAAGTGCATGTGCCATAAGATCGATCTGTTTCTTCATGTTTATTCATGATTCAGTTTCTTGCAGTAAGTGCACTGCTTTCCCTTCTTCTTCTTCTTGGAATCTGAAGAGTCTTTGGAACCTGAAGAATCGTTAAAGGCTTTTGAATATCCCTCCTTCTCATTTTGTTTCTCCTTCTTGTTCTGTTTGGATGATTCTTTTCCATCATGCATGGTGAGTGCATGTGCTTTGGGATCCTTGATGAGGCCCATATGTATGAGTTTTGTCTTCTCTTGTGTGAGAGACTCAATGAACTGAGCCATCGTAGGTGTTAGCACTAAGAATAACCCTCAGAATGCTAGAGGACAAGCCCAATACCCATTAAAAAGTTTATGAGATAAGTCTTAAATGTGGTTTCAAATGGATAGAACTCAGTTCAGCAATGTCAAAACATAGGAAATTCTAGATGAAGTGCATCAGAAAAAGAGGTATTTTTTTAACTTAGGTCATGGTTTTGAGGATTAGTGTGGATAGGAGGAAGACTTAGTAAGAAAATGAAGTGAATCTACCACTGGCTTCATGATATGCCAGTAGACAAAGAAGAGAAATGCTTCAAATACAAGAACTTATTAAATCCAAGCAAACAAAACTCTGAGAAATCTATAACAGTATAACAATCAAACATCCATTGTCATACATCTACAAAACATCATTTGAATCCTTCAATGACAGTAAAATTTCAGAGTGAGAGAGATTAACATGGAAAAAAGAAAACTAACTTCCATTAAACAAGATTTCATCAGATCTGATACATCAAAACTAGAGTAGGCTCTGTTTCATTAACATCGCTAAAAAGGTATTTTACATCAACCATTTGAGCCTAAAAAATTAAATCAATTTTAAAAGGGTGGATCAACAAGGAAGAGCAAGAAAGGTAGAGGGAAACACACTGTCAGCAGAAACATTACATTGGGCATGGAGTCAACACATCCTACAGATCAAAGGCACTCAAGCTCATACCAAAACAAAAGGGATATAATTTATGGATGGAGGTATAATAAATATAACAAAAAGAAGAATATCATCAAGCAAAGATCCTCTCTACAAAAATGACTTAAAAGATAGCTAGAATAGAGATCATGAAAGGAGGCAATTACTACAAATCATTTGCGGTCATGAATCTCATGCCTCATGAACAACCATTGATCTTCAATGCCTACAATTACATTCAAGCAAGATGACAAGATAAAATGATAACAAATAACACAAAGTCTAATAAGAAACTCTCATGAATCTCTAATGGCGGAAATGCTAATTACAATAGGCCCTCACGCTTACAATTGAGAAACTAAACTGCTCCTCTAGCTCTCTCCTCTCTTGGATCATGAATCCAACCTCTCTCCAAGAGATCCCTCCTATATTAAATAGAAAATAGTATCCCAATATCCTTATGAGGTCGAATACCATCTCTTTCATTGGATTCTAAGCCTTGGAGATAGGTGTCAATAGTCAAAGAGACAAAAATCCAACAAACTGCTAATTTTCAAGAAATTGTTGGAAGTCATTAATAAATTGTTTCCACCTCACTACATGAGGTCTTTAATGGAGATAAAACTTAGGTGCAGGTGTCCCTTGACATCTATTTGATCCATGATAAGCCATTCTAACCCTCCTTGATAAGTGGTAAACTCCCAACAAGGCAAATATCGAATCAGCTATGCAAAACAAAGAAATTGCAGCGCATTTCACAACGCACTAGTGTTTTAATTGTTTCTCTCAAATTACAAGTTAGGTCAGGCTAAAATTTGGTCATCAAGTCAACAGGGATATCATCTTCCTCCACAAAAAATTTCAGAGAAACCCACTTCGTCGTTTTAGTTGTATGATCAAATTTGTAACAGTAATCGCTACAGAAAATTTCGTAGCGCCCTCCTATAAAACTGCGCTGCAGATTCCATAGCACCTTTTCTGTGTCTGGCTAGGTGATTTCATAGCGCGTTTTCTGTGTCTAGTTAAGTGATTATATAGTGCCTTTGGTAGAACAACTACAAAAAAAACTGTGTAGACAATTATGTAGCGCCAAGAGTTACGAAATCTCTGTGTTTTTCTGTGTTATGCAACAAGTCTTCAAAAACACAAAAATTCTTAGTTGATGGATTATGAGATTGTAGATGCCTCCAATAGGTGCAATTAGAATATTTCCTTAACACTTCAAGTTTGCAAAAACTAATCACCATAAAAAATGGATCATCATAATCTCCAATTTCCCTTTGCCAGCCAATCTACAGCAGATTCTAGAGCACCTGTCCGAACTAGGAGTAGAATTCAAATCTTTGATAAAACAGTTAGACAGCTTTAATGAAAAAATCTCAATTATTTCCTTTTAAAACATGGATGCTGAAAATAATGAGATTGAATAACACCAGCTTCATAAATGAAATAATGGTAATAGGGAAGATTGACTTCAAGATGCGCTACGAAATATCCTGATTCATCGGTGGTACAAAATGACCAAATTTGCTAGTGCAACTTTTTGTGCTAACAGTAGGCATTTTCCAGTTTGATCCAAAAAGACGTCTGCCAAAATGGAAATTGGAGACATATATAGCGTATTATGATCCTAGCTTGGCCAATATTGTTAGAATAAGTTCTTTCTCTTGTGTAGACTTGTCAACACCACATTCACCCAAGCTCAATAGCAAAGATTTAAATTTAGTAAAAAAATCTTTGTATATTATCAAAACTTTTAGGGTCTAAGGTATTCAACTCTACCTCAAGCATATGACCGTGCATCTCATCTTGCTTTTCAAAGAGTCTTTACAAGGTGGTCCAGATCTAGTTTGGAGTCTTACATGCGGCAACATGAAACCATAAATCAGTGGAGATTAACTCAAGAAGTAGTCATGTTGCCTCATCCTTACGATTCGCCCATCTGGTCTTCTCAAGCGCTAATGTAGGCTTTGTTTCTGTCGCCATCGTCAAATTATACAATCATTTTCTTTTGAGTTGGAATGCGGCCTTCGGATTCCATTCAAAATAATTTTACGGTGAGTATTATCACCAGACTTTATTGAAGAAGTCGCATCGCCTCCATCCGTACTATTGATTCTGAAAAGATCCTGAAAACCCAGATCGTGGATTTTGATATATGACTAACGGTGTTATGGCAGCTACAGATATGATAAAAATAGATATATCTCCTAAAATATGATGTGAGTTTTGGAGATGTTTGGTGAGCATGAGGATCCCTATGTTATATGTCTCTAGTCCAAATTTCAGCCCGACCCAGATCGCAGATTTCGAGATATGGCTATTTTATTGCAAAACCCCAATTTTCTAGACGGATGTTGAATCATCGCACCCTAGAGAAGGATAAAGTGTGACAATTCTGAATTGTCGCACCCTAGTGAAGGACTTAGTGCGACGATTGTGAAAAATTGAATTGTCACACCTCGGATGAAGAACACAGTGTGACGACGTCGCACCTTGGTTGTGTATAGGTTGTGACGATGCCTGGAAAAAGTCGAAGTGCGACCGTCACACCCTTCGATAGGGATAGGCTGCAATGATTCCAATCGTCGCATCTTTCGATAGGGATAGGCTGGGACGATGGAAGAAACTAGGTTTTTTCAAATCCTCTTTCACTCTTCTCTGGCTTGTCTGGGTTGATCCAATCAACTCGACTCTGATACCATGTCAGTGTTTCATGGAAACCTGCACAGGAGACCTAGTTAAAACATACACAAACAAAGCTTATCAAGAAAAGGAAGAGAGATACAAAATGAAGAATGAGAATCAATGTATATTATGATCTATTCAATGAGTGAGTGATGTTCACTCATATAGGCAATGACATCCTATAATTAGGAATGCATGCATAATAGTGATGGTATAAAATTAGAAAGTCTAAAATAGAATTAGTCAGTTAACTCCCACTGAACTAGTGTTACTCCCACTGAACTAGTGTGCCGAAAATAGAAATTTCTCCAACACAAATAAATTAAGAGCCTACCTTCTTGTTGAATATTGTTAGATTGCTTATGGTTGCATTAAGAACAGATAGGAGCATATCTTCTTGCTCCGTCCGCTCAAAACTACCCAATCCTTCAAAGTCCAACACGACATAGATGTGTTTCTCTGTTGCTTTCGTAGTCATCCGCACTCCATTAGTACACCTTCCACCTGCCACATCCAAAAGAGACCCTTACAAGTGATTTAACAGATAATATTTTCTGCTTCTTTGTTTTCCCATGGATGATACCACAATAATCTCGCCCTCCCAATTTCTAAAAACAATGTCATAAATGCCAAAAGTAATCAAATTTTCCAGAGATAAGTTGTCGTCATAACTCAGTTCTGGTGGTATCTGAAACCCATCCTTTAGAGCAAGAAGCCTATTGTTTTTTTCTCGCGCTATTTGGATAGGAACAAGGCAAGCAAGCCTGCGAATCCATGTTCCCATAGCCTTAGTTTCCAATCCCTTTAGATCAAACGAGCACCCGGATATCCATGTTCCCATAGCCTTAGTTTCCAAGCCCGTTAGATCAAACGAGCCCCGAGATATCCATGGTTCAAATCTTTTTACATCAATTTGAATATCTGTGTTTGAGAAATATTTACCTTTTTCCTTCTCCAGTTGTTGAAGAAGAAATCTCAAGGCATTCTTATATGCATGCTCATTACATTTTTTATTAATGTCTTCGGTGCTTAATAGTACATTGAAAAAAGCATCCCTCTTTTCTTCACTGAACAGAGCAGGACTAGTTGCAAACTTGTAAAAATATGGTATATATACTCCAGTGGTGGACAAGATCCATAAATTCTTCTTTCTTCAGACACTTCAGGTACCTTGTTTTCTATGCTTTGTATTGCTTGCAATTGAACAACTTCCTTTGCTGAAACAGTGTTCAAGACGTAGGAATAAATGTTACGAGGAGCTGATGTACTAAATAAAACAAGATGACTCTGTGATCCAAAATTCACAATCTTCGATTGAAGCTCTCCCAAATCTCTGATGCTTTTGTTCAGGGGAATGGTCCTCAAGTCGCTCATGAAATCGGCCAAGACATATATATCCACTGTGATAGAAGAGTCAATATCTTTTCCATCGACATCCATCATATCCCTGTTAGTTTATACCACTGCATCATTGTTGTCTGAGGACTTGGGGAAGACAAAAATAAATGATCCATCCACAGAAACAAGAGCTACTGAAATACGTGAAGGAATAATTAGTGGCATGGGTTTCACCATAGGCTATTGATGGAGTTCCACCACCCTGAACCTGTCTGTATCATCAATCAAGATCAATTCCCGTTTACCCGCTATCAGATGCATTTAGGGTAAGATTTCAATGACGGAAAATTTATGGAGATCCACCTCCACCCCTATCTAGTCTAGGTTGGGGAAAGATTCATCAAACTTGTATACTGCAACCTTAAAGGCTATCTTATCATATAAGGCTACAAATCAAGTACCTTTGTCAACAGATAACAAACCATAGCCTCTCATGAATCTTCCTATAGGATTCATGCTATCTAGATTTAAAGCCATGCGCGAGCAACTATAAACATCCAGGCAGGAATCAACCAAACTCTAAATGAACGCCAACACTTGACCAGAATTGAGAGCCACCACTTTTAGTATTCGTTCTACTTCGGGGTCAAGGGTGACCAAATCAAATTGATCAGTGCATGTAGGAGCGATCTGATACTTATTGTTGTTAAATATAATGTAACCTCAACAGGTTGACTGTACACTGCCAGCTATCCTGGCCAGCTGTACTTTCTATTCTTGATTCTCATGAGCCTATTTAGCTCAACTATTTCCCTTTGCATACTAACTTCTTCATCATCTTCTTCATGTACTCGTTTTGTACTCTTCTTCATATATTCTAATATACTGTTTTATGTTCTATTCTTTCTCTCTGCATTTCTTGCTTCACAATTTATCATGGTATCAGAGCTACAGTAGTAAGCCTCTTCACACAGGCTGGAGAGCAACACGATCCTCAAATAGCGCAGAGCTTCACGGACCTTGAGAGCATTTTGACACAAAATTTTCACAAGGCTTGGAGAGTTGTCTATCATACTCTCGAAAGATCCTCGTAGGAAAATTCCACGAGGAAGAAGACCGTCATACGCTCAAAACATCAGTGTAAGAAGCTCACGCGTCAAAGCAGAGAGTACAATGCTCGAAAGATCGAGGAAGAAGAGAGTGCAGAAGAAGAAACTTTAAAGATTCTTGTAATTTTCAAGAATCATCAAAGAATTCATGAAGAAGAGCTTCAGAAGGCAGAAACGTTGAAGATTTCACGAAATTCATTCAAATTTGTGAAAGATTGTTGTAGAAGGTAGCATCGTTTAAATCATTTTGGAAATCACTCAAATCTGTTAAAGACTGCAGCAGACAACGCCAAGCTTTAAAGAATCCGTGTATTTCTTTCAAATCTTTGAAAGATTCACGAATCTTTCTTCCACAGGAGCAAAGAACGCATCTCATGTGCAAAGAACAACCATTGAGGCAGTGAGATTCGTCCTGCGAACGGATCCAGAGCGGGAAACCAGTTCAGAAGGGACGAAGAGAGTGCGGAAAAGACGAAAGAATTTCAGCCGTCAGATCTTGCGCAAAGGGCCGACAGTAGTTGGATCAGCGAGAAGGTGCACGAGGTTTAGTCCTCTGAAGCGCACAGGAGAAATTTCGACTTGTGAAGTTGCAAAATCCCGAAATCATTTGGACCGTCCATCAAGAAACACGTGGCGAGATCTCGGCATTTCGTTGACTCGCAAAGTGTAAAGGTCAGAAGAATGTTGTGAGAATTCGCGAATCGCGAGATCACGAGCTATTCTAGACCGTTGGATCACGAAAGATCGTGAGCCGTCGATCTTATCCCATCACAAAATCGGGGATCGGGAGTTGGACGAGCGAAGGAGACTGCTCTCCAAAACCCTGATACGCGAAATCCCGACATCGTAAATCATGAAATCTCAAAAAGATCACGGTTGTCCATTTGTTCGGACATGTGGCGAACATCGAAGAAACCGTCGGCATATCGGCAACCGGGGTTTCAAGTTGATAGAGGATTTCTGTCATCGGGTGTCGCAAGTTGCAAAATCGCGAAACGACCAGGACCGTCCATCGTGAGGGGACACGTGGCAACAATCTAGGCCTTCAGGGAAAGTCCCGAAAGGAAAGGGCCATTGGCATATTGGGATTCGGCATTTCGCGAATCCTGAGGACAAGAAGCATGAGCATTTCGGAATTGCGAAGTCCGAAATCCCGAAAGGAGGAAAGCTCCGTTATGGGGCCCAGCTGACGTCATCTCGTCAAAACGAGGGATCGGGAATATCCACGGTGAAACCCCCGAAGCAGACTTGAGCCGTCCATCTATTGGGATGCGTGGCAGAGATCGAGGCCTTCGAAAAAAAATCCCGATAGGAGAGTCTATCGGCATTACGGGATTCGGAAAATCGTGAATCCTAAAGACGAGACGTCTGGAGCATTTGAAGTCTCAAAATCACGAGAAGAGATCAGGAACATCCATCATAGGAGGATGCGTAGAGGAGATCAAATCATTCGGGAAATTTCCTGAAAGGAAAAGAGGTATGACTGTGGTCTTGTGAGAACTGGTCACATGGACTAGGGAAAAGCTAGGAGGGGCTAAGGCAAGTAAAGCCATATTGGGAAATCGGTAAATTGGAGATCGAGGATTCAAGAGGAAAAAGAACCGAAAAAGCCCGTAGCACTTTAACCTTTCGGCGTGTGGTCACATTGATCGGAGACTAAAGGCCAATTCAAGGCCGACAAGCTCTCATTGGCAATCGGCGTTTCGGCAATCGGGAGTTGGAGAGTTCAAAAGTCTCGTCTAACGGAGTTCCGAAACCACTGCAAATTACACGCAGGAGACTGGTAAGTAAGAATTTTTCTTCTGTTTTGCTGAATTCCTTAAAAGATGGCGACGTCTAGCAATTTAGGACCAACACAAGGTCTGATTCTTCTTGGAAAGAACTATGAGTTCTGGTCTCTTCGGATGAGATCCTTCTTGCAAGCACAAGAGTGTTGGGATCCAGTGGATCATGGATATGTGGAACCAGATCCAGCAGACCTGTCCGCCATGACTAATCAACAGAAAATTGCTCAAGCAACGCAGAGAAACAGAGAAAATAAAGCTAAATTTTGGATTCAAAATTATGTGGATGACTCGATTTTTTCAAAAATCACAGGCGCTGGTACTTCAAAACAGGCCTGGGACATCCTTAAATCTTCCTACCAAGGAAATGACAAGGTAAAAGCAATTAAACTGCAGACCTTGAGAACGCAATTCGAGACTCTAAGGATGACAGAGTCCGAAAATGTGGATCAGTTCATAACCAGAGTCATGGGCATCGTGAACCAGATTAGATTGACTGGTGAAACCATCACTAATCAACGCATTGTTGAGAAAATCCTCAAAATTTTACCAAAGAAATTTGAAATGGTTGTAACAGCAATCCTTGAATCCAAAGATTTGTCAAGTTTTTCAACAGATGAATTAATTGGTTCTCTGGTGACACATGAGACCAGACTGCATCTCACAGATTAGTCAATCTCCAATGCTTTCAAAAATCAATTATCCTTCAGGAGAGGGAGAGGCAGAGGAAGAAGTAGAGGTCACCAAGGAAGAGGGAGCAATCAAAGTAACCCTCACTCCAGTGGAGGTAACAGACAACAATATCTGAATCAAAATTTCCAAGGTCAAAGACATCAGCAACAAAATCAACATCAAAATTTCCAGCCTCAAAGAGGCAGAGGGAGAAGATCAAATGACAAAACAAGCATACAATGCTATTACTGCAAAAAGTATGGGCACTATGAATCTAAATGCAGG
>JASDQU010169863.1:13920-26197 GCA_032191745.1 Picea mariana | reverse complement strand
TGAAGACAACAGTGAGAGAATGCAAGGAACCAATGGATAACTCATTGAAAGGATCACCGGGGTTCTATCAATCGACGCGTAGACAATAAACAACAAGGAAGCAAGATAATCCCACTACCAAGGCCGTACTGAAGGACACAAGTCAAAAAATTAGGCAAGGACATCCACAGAGGTAGATGGTTGAAAGGTTCACCTTTGCTTCACCATCCTCGCACATGAAAGTAGGGCGTTGAGATCCATAGGTCTTTTAACGCTAAATCGATGACTGTAGATCAGGCTCCTGGCTGAGTACTCAGGAAAGGACTCCTGAGCTAGGGATGAAGGATAAACAACCTCTAGGTCACAATCAACACACAGGGCAGTCACGACATGCGAGGAAATAAGTCCATAGGAGACGACAACCAATGAGCTAGGCTAAGAAAAATTTCATATATCAATCTAATCATCCAATCTACTTACATAATCAACATGCATATCCAATCATAAAACCTACAACAATCTACCATTCAAACGAAGAAAGCGTATCGTTGCCTATTCACCCGCTCTAAATGACTTCCCGCGTGCTCCGTGCAGCTCTCGCTCACCGACCGTTGAGACTTCACCGGTACCTCCTAGCCAATGCTAGGGGTTCTCTTCTTCCCCCTTAGCCGCCCGAGCCGCAAAGGGGACACACACACACTATCCATAGGTTTCGTCTAGATCACATCTCGCCTCGCAAGGCCGAGCTACCACTCCTCTCCGAGTTGGGTATCCCAACTCCCACAAGTAAACCAGTCAAGTAGATATTTCTACAGTGTAACGTTACGCAAACAGAAGATGATCCTTCCTCCTTCTCCTTCCTTCATTATATAAAATTTCCCACTCCTCTTTTTCCTAAAATCTCATTTAATTAAAGTTTTTAAAAATAAATTCCTAAAATTTCCTCTTCGTACAAGTGTCACCCATCCCCTACATTCCTCCATTATTTAATTTCTTTAATTAATTAATTATCTTATTTCCCTCACCCACCTAGAGTTACTCCTAGGTGTTCCCAAATTCCCTTACCAGTTCTAAAGGCTTTCCCTATTATGAAGTTGTTAATTCAATTTAAAATTAAAAGGCTCTTAAATGGTAGATTCTTTACTAAGTTGACTTTCCGTTTTTTCCCTTAAGTTCCCTTTTCCCTTTTTATGTTACCTCTTTTCTCTAGTTTTCTTTTTTTTTTCCCTCTTTCCCCCTTTTTACTTAGAACTCAAAAAGGCAGGTGTGGAATTTAACCCCTTTTTCCTTTTATCATTAAATTAATATATTTTTAAATTATTAAAAGGGACACCCGAATGGGGTGTTAGTGCCCACCACCTAGCGCGCAGAGGCGGAAAGGGGAGGCCAGCGAAGCACGGAGCCACGTTCTTGACTCGTGCCTGCTGTAGCCGTCACCCCTGAGCATTAAAACGCATTCAACGACGATGGGAGGGGCATTAATTCATGCTCCCTCGACCACCTTTATGAATAGAACAATGAAGTCTCCCTCTTGTGTTACCGCTCGGCTGTTTGGTTCTGATTCTGGCTCAGAAGTTTTCATGGTCTCTTGACTGTTCCTCACCTTGCACCTTGGCTCTGTAGACTCTCTGCAGCAGCCAACCCACACCATGCCATGACAGAGAATGCGCCCACGCCGAGGCTCTCCTTGGCACCCCCGACGGCCCCGCACTTCCTCCTCGCCCTCTGGTTCATCCACCCAGGCTCTTGAGTGTCTGGCTGTCATTGATGTTTTCGATACCTGGTGGTCTCCCTCCACCCAGCATTCTCCTCCTCCCATGGCGCCTGAACATGGGAGACGACGCAAAACGCCCTGCCCCAACCTTCCACGTGAAAACTACGCCATTTTACATGACTTGGTCTTTGAGCTCCGAGACGGAGTGAACGACCTCCAGTTTCGGGTTCAACAAATGGAGGGGAGGCTGTCCATCCTCCTTCAGCTCCTTGCCAATCCCCCTGAAGCCTCCCCTAAGGATTCCAATGATGCTTCTCTTAGCGACCACGCGGGCAGCCATCAACAATATGATACAGAGGGGAGCCTGCAGTCTGTGGGGAAGGCAGACACACCTGTGCCTATGATCGACTCCACGAGTATGCCGACCCTGGATGGCACTGAACGGGGTGACGAAGGTCCAGTTCTGGTAGCAGCAGTGGACGTGAAAGGCTCCAGCCTCTTTCCAGAGTATGTGCCAGATTACACACAGCTGGTTCCATACTTTATCTCTCACGATAGTTAATTTGTTTGGTTTTCTTTAGGAATGTTAGTAAATTTTGAAACTAGCTTAATACGGTTGGCTGAACTGGTTTCTCCTTATGGAGCAGTTCAGTAATTACAACCGCTTGACTCAATTATGTACTCTTGATCTTGGATCTTAGAAGGTTTTTTATATATAATACAAAACACTTACTTACAAAAAAAAAAAAATTATCAAAAGGGAAAACAATTAATTCCCTCTTTACATTTTATAACCACAGATTTTATTAATTTTTTTTTTTGAACAAATTAATTTCTTACTCCCTTCATGTTACAAGATTTTATGAAGATCATAATTATCATTTAAGTTGTTTTTATTTTAATTATTATTATTTAATTATTATTTCATTTTTTTTAAACGTAGACTAAATTTTACCACTAGCTTAATTTAGACTTAGACCTTAGATTTTGTACCAGGCAACAATTAATTAGGGAAATTATTTTAAAAATTACTTAACACGATATTTGTCTTAGGGCCATCTGGTTTCATCCCTCTATCATCAACAACGCGATGTTCCCTTCAGGACGCACTAGGTGCTCCAAGGGTGCCACTCGCCTCATCTGTTCCTTTGCACGATGTGCCCTTCAGGACGCACTACATGCTCCAAGGGTGCCACTCGCCTCTTGATTGATTGATAGACATCAATAACCCCTGGAGGCAACACTCCGCTAGGTAAACTTGTGGGAGACTAAGGGCCTCTAAAGAATAAGACCCCCGCCTTATTGCACGCCCCTTAGAATCATTGTGAGCGACTGTCACAGTCTGCCCTCACAACATCGTGGGTCCTCTCGAACTAGGTAATTGTTAACCTATAGTTCGAGCCACGACGGGAGTGCTACTAGGCTGTGGCAGGGTTGTTGTTCACACCTCTCCCTCAACATCTCTGGTAGTTGTGTGTGACCCCTTTACTCCATATGTGAGTCTAGTCGGCAAGCTATCGTCAACCTGCATCATCAACAAATCATGTCAGAACATATCCACATCATATCATCTAGTCAGATGCACTAATATCACAGTAAAACAATCAAGCCCCAATGGCACACTCCCTGAATCGATCTAGAGTCCAAGGGGTTCCATCGATGCCTCTGCATCCTTAAGGTCCAAAACCCTGCACACTCAGTAAAACCGAGTCAAATAGCACGTGCCTATGTCAATGTAGTAAAACAACATGTCATCTACCCATAACGCATCATAATCAAAGTCAAAAGTTTTAAGAGCATAATAATCTAGATCACTTGTGAGCAAGTGTCTTCAAAGAATAAGTTTGCTTAGTGCCCCAGAGTGAGATGTTACAGCGGAGTCTCTGGCTTGCTTCGCTACCTCAGCTGCGGTATTTAGAGGATTGGTGGTCGTGACAATGGCACCAATGGACAAGATGGCCATGCAGATTATAGGGAAATGGATTGAATTCAACGAGAGGAGGAGGAAAACATCGGATTTTCTGATGCCAAGGCTGGCTAAACCAGTGGCGACTGACTTCACACTCCACCATAGTTGGGGGAAGGTGATGGTTTCCCCAGTGGCGGAGTCAATGAGGGCTATTTGGTCATTATGGCGAAGCGAGGAGACGTAGGTGAGGAGATCCAGGTATTCGTCTTGGGGGAAATTTACTGGTTTTCACTTGTTGTAGTACGTCCGATTGGAGTTGCAATATTCACTGCGGGGATCAATCTATAGACCCATTGCTGTGTGGAATTCTGGATCAGTGGATGAGAAAAAAAATAAGATGCAATGGTTTGTGTAGAGGGAAGAAAATTAGCAGATGGAATGAATAGAGCAGATTGGGATTTGGTTTTTAGAGCATTGAAAGATGCCCTGGGTCTGTCAATACAAATGTTGTACAAGAATGATGGGCTGTGAACACTCGTGCTTGAATTTGAAAGTTTAGAGGTGGCGAATTCAGACACATCCTTTGATTGTGCGTGCAATAGTTATGACAGTCGTTAATCATGGGAGTTGGACCAGTGTTCAAATTTCAAAATCATAAATCCTGTCAAATTTGACAGGTTCAAACACTGTGACCCCCGTTCTACCCGTTTTAACGAAGATGGTTGACGGTTATATAGAAATTTTCACCGTATTTGATGGACAAATTGGCCCGTGACGGTCAAATTCCATCCTAGGCTGGGACTATTTGGATTTTATCATGGACGTAGTTGGATAATCTCGAACCTTATGGATTGGATCTGGGTTTTTTTATGGTTATGGAATCTGGATCCACCACCATTATGACATGGGATTGTTGTCTACTCATTGACTTGGAAGGCCCCTTCTGGCATTTAATAGTGGATTCACAAGCATTGGTGCATTTACTGGTTGGATATATATATATATTTCCCGATCAGCAAATCTTTATTGAATATTTGGTCGAAGTTTCGTGGATGGTGTTAAAACAATTCATGAGAGAATCAATTGAGATGCAAGGTTGAGTCAGTATATTGTTAAGAGTTTATGTAGTTGGATGTGTTATATTACTAGCATAGTCATATAATTTATGACTGATAAATGCCAAAAGGCTATAATAGTTAAAGGAAGATACTGATAACTTTAAAACCTAACTTTTTAGTGTAAACTTTACATATAACCTTAACGCCAAAATAATGAAAGAAAACCCTCACTGTAACCTTAAAGTCAAAATAATGATTGAACTTAATATAATAAAAATCAGTAATGTTCATCCTTCTTTTGATGGTTAAACATGAAAAAAAAAATCATTCTAGAATTTATGAGATGAATAGTTCTACATGCAAAGGAATATTCAAAAGCAATGCATCTCATTTAAGTGCTGCTACATTTGCATTTCATTTAGGCTGTTCCATTTAATGTAATATAACCAGAAAAATTGTATATGTTTCGTATTGAATCTACTGTAAACTGGATTTTGGTGAAACTACCATCATGAGTCACAGGCTCTGTTTCCTATTTGGTGTGAACAAGATCCAGGTGGCTATTCTAGTTTATGGTGTTATACACAATTTCTTCAAAATTTTCCTGATAGTCATCTTGCGTTATCGCTTCTTCGAATTCATCGTGGGAGAATTTCATTGTAGGCTTCTCTCTAGATTGAAGGATTTCTCTCTTCCAAACTAGTAGAACCCCAGGGCTTGCTACCCCTCTGGCCATTTCACCAAGAGCTTTCAGAAATTGGGCGATTCCTACGAAAAGAACACCTTCACCAGTGCAGTCCACAACGAGTTTACCGTTATCTGCAACTCTCAATCTTCCGGAAAAAGGATAGTAATGCACTAGAACCTTTGCTAGAGCCTCTTTGATGAGGACACAGAGGCTGGGGGATGAAACGCTCCACGCTCATGCAGAAAATGAAACGTTGATCCAATATGATAGGTGGGTCAGCGTTCCATTATGATGAAACGTGTGGACAACTGAGGGGGTAGAGAATGAAACACATAAACAACTGAGGAAATCATTTAAACATGTCAATTATATGGTGCTACAGTAATTTCTTAATATGATTAGGTAAATGTTAAAAAGTAAACACATTAACAGATGTATTCAAGAATACAAGGAAGTTATGAAGAGTAAATCACATTCATTGATTTGGGAGGACGACTAAGAATATGTCAGCATCTTCAATTGTTGGCCATCAGATTAGAATTTCATATTAAAAGGTAATTAAGTGTGTCCATATCCAATAGGTATACGCCTTTCGGTGTAACTAGCACAGCCGCAAACTTGTGGCTGGTGAATGTCGAAAGGTTTCGATTGGTAAAATTCTCAACGCAGTAAAAATTCAGCGCATAGTTAAAGAAAACCCTAATTGACACCAAGCCCATGAAAATCCATGGTTTAGTAAATAATCGACCTAGAAAATGGTGCAGTAAATAAATTGATCAGTTTAAGTTAATTTTACTAATGATTAACGGCCCTGTCTTGATGAACACCATTACATGGGTACGACATAACGAACCCTGTCTTGATGGACACCATTACATGGGTACGACAAAATTCACGACCCTGTCCGAACGATCGTGGCTGATTAACGGAACTACATGGTGTTGATTGACGTTCACCAGCCATGAGACACTATCAACCACAGAGTTATCTTGATCGATACCATTACATGGGTACGCCAGAACGAACAATTTTACATGGATACGATGGAATGAACGAAAAAATTCACATTACTCTAGCCAGGAACAGAGAATACGAAAGGGTTGCAATTATGGTTGTTTCCATTAGTAGGTGTAGGTGTATGGTAAATATAGTAAACATGGCAGAAATGTAAATGTAGAGAAAAAGTTAATATTGAAGTAAATTTATAATTTCAAGTAAGTTTGATAATCATTTGAACGTTGCAATTAGATGGTCACATAATAATTTTTTAATCATATTAAGTAAATGTTAATAAGTAAACAGGTTAACGAACGCCCGGAAAAATGCAACAAAGTTATGAACATGAGATTTCATTCATTGGTTTGGAAGGACGATGAAGAATATGCCGTCATCTTCAATTGATAACCATAAGATTGGAATTTATGGTTAAAAGATGATCAAATGTGCCAATTTACAATAGGTGACACCTTTGAGCGTAATTAAATAAAAATGGAATTATGAAATTTTGATAGTTTTAAAAAAAATTAAAATATTTAGAAAAAGTTAATTCTTGTTTACTTATGAATTTGATAACAATTTTGACATAAATTTTAAGTATAAGTAAAGTTGTATTATAATCTTGTGTATGGTGAAAGGATATTTTTAAGGGTTTTATCCAATTCTAAATTAATTCAAATTGTTAGTCGATCAATATTTCAAATTGATGGAAACTTTGATTTCATGTATAGTTAGATTTCAGCGACCAAAAAGTTGGTACAAAATAAATTATAAAGGATTTGTGTAAAGATGTTAAGTATTAAAGTTAAACTTATAATAAATTTCATAATCATAATAATGTATTTTGAAAAAAATTAGTTATTATTAATTATATAAAATATTAAAATTTTATGTATTCTTTCCCCTAAATTTTACTAAATTAGCCATCTTCATAGCGACCTTTAATTTTCCTTCCTCCCACAATCTAAATCAAAGAACCCTTCCAATGACTTGTTTGTATAGGACTTTGTTAAGAGATTTCTTCACACTCTTCATATCTTGGATTGCAAGGATGAATCAATTTGGTCTATAGCATGTGAATATCAACTTTCAACGCTTTAATAATGGATTGACTTCTTCAAAAATGTTTTTTAATATTATTAGTTTATATTTTTCAAAAAAAATTAAAATATATTTATTTTTTTAATTATATATTCTCTTTGAGTTTTTGATAATCTTTTCAAAACCTTTTGAAGATTGTTTTTTAATATTATTAATTTTATATTTTTCAAAAAAAATTAAAATATATTTAATTTTTTAATTATTGATAATATATTTGATTTGTTATTGAAAAGGAGGATGGAAACTTTGTTAGGATATCAACCTATTTATAAAGTCTTATTATGTCGAAGGCATCTTTAGGTATTTTAGGGACAGGTTTTGTTTTTCTACAAAACCTGTAAAAAGGTTTACAGGTTTGAGAAACCACTCTTACTGTCATTTATACTATCATTTAAAACCCCCTTCCTATTTTAGATTTATAACTTCTTGCCACATCGTCTTTTTTATAAAATCTTATTATGTTGAAGGCATCTTTAGGTATCTTAGGGACAGTTTTTCTACAAAACCTGTAAACAGGTTTACAGGTTTGAGAAATCACCATTACTGTCATTTATACTATCATTTAAAACCCCCTTCCTATTGTTGTTCCTGAGTCTGTACTAAGGCTTAGAATACAATGTCAAGGAATCCGAAGGTAAGTAAAAGTGTATACGAAGATAAATTACCTTCTGTATAGGAAACTAATGAAGGTTTCTACGTTCCCGATGTCTAGCTTCCAGCTGCTCTTGAGCAGTTATGTCTCGTTCAATGGCTTCCCATGAACGTTCAAGTTCTTCCCGAGTGTTAGCAGTTGTGAGTATTGTATCGAAAAGACTTAAAGCGATATGATTTTGATTGGAAAGTCCAGGTTGAATATTCGGTTGATTATCTACCGGGACAGTCATTGATAAAACATCACCAGTATGGAAGGATTTAACGAGTGGTTTCAATGTTGTTCGATTGGGTTGAAGTGAAGAGAAATCTTTGCACGAAGAAGGAATAAAAACACGAACAGAAGGCCTTTTCCCGTAACTGTGTGATTTTTTGTAAAGAGATACGATAAGGAAGAAAAACGTTTAACAGTGGATAACGCAAGATTTTAGTCAACAGATAACTCACATATATAAAAAGAAGAGATTAACATAAACATAACTGATATAATGTGAATAACTATACGATTCTGTAATTGTAAATTGGTCTTACACCGGCTAAAACTGGTGCAGAGGAAAGACAAGAGACAATTACAGAAAGACAAATTCGCTTTCACTATAGTAGTGGTGATACTAATATATAGTGACATACATCAATTATGTAGAGCAAAATGAAAAGAAAAAATAAAACACAACAAACAAGCTTGCGACACAGTCGTGACGGAATTAGGAATCTCCAAAATTAGCTTGTATTAACTTCCTTCATGCAAAAACTCTATTATAGTTGATACCCAAAAAGTCCAGCCCTCTTCTCTTCTTTTGGTGATGTATTTATACAAAATTTGCCCCTCGGTTCGGAGGAGCCACCTTACTCCATCTGTCCGAACCTGTTTTCCCAAAGGTGCCAGGTTCTTGTTTTCATTTAAATTAAATACATATGATACATCTGTCTCAAATTGAAACACAATCTGTGAAGTCTTTACATTGACAACTGGGGGAACGAAATAACTCCATTTTACCTATTCTATTTTCAAGAAGAGCTAGACCCTTGTCCTCGCAGGGATGCTGTGTACATGATACACTTGTCTACAAACTGGGTCACAAGCTGCGAAGGCTCAGCTTGATAGCTGGCTTCGGCACAATAACACTCTCGAGCCAGCTGTGGAAGTTTATCATCTATTTGTTCATTGACGATTTTAAGAGCGCCGAGTTGTGCAATAGGCCGGATCAAATGCTTGTCGATTTGAACCGAGTCTACCCTGTTCATCCCGGAAATTTCTGCTGAATTCATCTCATTTTCCTCCTTTATGTCGAGAGAAATCTTATCTGTATTTACCTGTCTTAGTGCCTCGGCGTCGCTTCCAATCTCCATTCCTAATTGCTCACCATTCATGACATTGCAGACTTCTGCTAGAGAATTGGTCACCCTTTGAACCTGCTCTTTGTTCGAAGTGATAATCTGTTCCCAATTCTTTAACAAGATATTGCCTCTAGTCTGTTCGACAATGGTGAGCCCAGTTGGACCTGAAAACCTATTGTTAGTCGCTATAATTGCCTCTTGGAAAGCAATCCGGGCAGCTTTTGCGTTTCTTTCTTTGCTAATCAGATTCTCAGAGATTCGATGTATTAACAAGTAGTTTTCTCGAATCTCCCCTACCTTGTTAAGCAGGCTCTGTTGAGCAGAGGAAACCCTGCTCTGAATATCAGTTGCTTGAATTTTGACAATATCAATGTCAGTTGCTCTGCTTTCTGCGACCTCCAGTTGAGCTTGCAGTTGTGTAATCGTATCTCTCAGCTGGCCCGATTGCAACCGACCATCCTGGATCGTAGAATTGGCTTGTTCCAGCTTGGTTTTGAGTGCTTGGATTTCCTGCTTATCACCTGATCGAGCCAACTCTATTTCTCCGCTCACTTGAATCCTAGCGTTTTCTTCCGCCGAAGTCACCCTGGCTTCTAAGGTCTTGATCAGGCGATTTTTTGTTTTGAGCTGCCTCTTTAGCCCTTCGACTGAGAATTGATTTTCCGTTTCGTAAGCTCCCAGTGTTCCTGCAATTTCTGTGGAAAATTCATCTTTCTTTTTATTCATCCCATCGGTCATTATTTTGAATCTTTTAGTAGTAGACTCTCCTTCTTGATAAAATTCTCGTTTCACCACGACTTTCCTCTTTTTGTCAAAAAAGAATTCGTTAGGAGGTAGTTCTTCTGCCCTTACAGGCCTCAATTCTTCACCAAATATCCACCCTTCGCTAATGCCTGCTTGAGCTGACTACAAGGGTGTGACAGAGGCATTGGGTTGCCCGATTTGTTTCGCAGCTTTCCCCTGTGTGTTGAGCGGACTTTGCTTTTTCGGGGGGTCGGGAGTCTTCGTTCCTGCCTCTGGATTCTAACTTTCTGGCAGACCTGTATCTTTTATTTCCTCCTCCGGATTAGGTCCCTTGGGAGGACCAGCAGTTTTTTCTCTTGTTTCGGGATTTCCTCCCTTTTCTGGATTCTTCTCCTGTTCAGGCTCTTTCTCCGTTTTGGGATTCTTCTCCCGCTCAAGACTCTTTTGCTCCTCCCCTGCATGACATTTTTTCGGGGTTAGAGGTTTTCCCCTCGGAACTTTCGGCCTCTTTTCCTTGATCTTTGGGAAGTCCCAGGCCTCCTAGCACCACGGGGAGACATCGTTTCCTGTTCGCCTGAAATTTTAAGACAGAATCCTTGTCTTCGGCCGCTAGGGATTTGATTCAGTATTGTACTTCCGGATAAGATTTGGCCCCTCAGAAAACATCATCCGAGGGTGAGTATTCATGCTCGAACCTCTTTAAACTGCAATTTCCTAAATGAGTACTCACGACCCTCTGTGGATCATGCTTTTTATATTCGATATAGGCCAATTTCAAGCCTTCTAAGGCTGTATCCTCAGCCTTAGCGTGTCCAAAATCTAATAATGAATAAGAATTAAGCCGGATAGGAAAAGATGGGCATACCTTCTTTGCTGATGCTTTTAATTCTTTGCTCACGCCGCCGATCACTGTTTGGCGAGCGATCTTGCGACATGCCAATTTGTCAGGGATAAATTGTGGGAGTGCCAGAGGAGGAACAACAGCTCCGAATACTCTCAAATAAGAGAATTCCTCTTCCACATACCAGTCTGCGATATGAATCAGATTTGCGGCCATGCCATCTGGGATGCGGGGTGGCAAGAGGCCAAAAATGGTGATGTGCAGGGGCACCATCACCCAGTTAAAAATTTCATAAATGAAATCATTTGCATTATTCTCCCACAGTTTATCATGGTACTCATGCATAGCTTTATCTTCGAATGGACTCCAAGCCCAATTCATTAAAGGAAAATGCGTCCTGGCACATATCACATCCATGATATACACGGACATGTAGAATCCGGACGGCTTCCCGGCTGCCTTTTGCTCTTGGTACTCGGTGATTTTGTTGAATAAATCATCAGAGAGCATTTTTTCCCAATTGAATGAGGAACCTTCTGCCACCCAAAAAATGAGGGGTACCCACTAGACGTAAAAATGAGCCGTGTCCTCCGCTCCGAACAACCGACAAGTCATCATCGCCACATACCTGTAATTTGGTTCCAACGAAGAAATCGAATACACACCCTCTTCGTTCACCCTGAATGTGGAGGGGCGAGATACCCAATCCTTTATCAAGCCTGGCATAGTCTTGTCAAATTCTTTGCACTCCTTCTTTTTGAAGTCTGCGAAGAATTCTTTGCCGAATGTGCATTCAGAGGTTGTTGGGAGCTTATACATAGACTGGATGTGCTTGGGCCTAAAAGTCCCAATAATGTTCCGTCGGTCATTTACAATAGTTCTGGAAGGCAAGTCGATGTGATCCAATGCCCATCGGATCATATCAAAGTACGGGAGAAAGCGAGGTCTGGTCGCAACGAGATGCATTCTCGACTGAACAATAGCCTTGTACCTAGTGTTCAGGTCGTCCTTCACGATATCATAGTTATAGTCATCAGAGTCTGAACAGTTTACTGCCTCGGATTGCAGGATATCTGTAATAGACGACTAGGTAGATACAGAACCGTCCGTACGAGGCGAAGTGTCTGAGATGTTGTCCGAACCCTATGCTGTGACTTCGATATTTGCTTTGGCTCCTCTCCTTAGCGCCATAGCTGAAACTGGCGTTTTCGTTCTTCTGTGATAAACCTGCGTATACATGCAGAGGCTAGTTCACTTG
>JASDQU010169863.1:2744-13820 GCA_032191745.1 Picea mariana | reverse complement strand
GGTAAGCTTCTAGGGCATATCGTATTTAAAGATGGAATCAAGATTGATCCTAAGAGAGTTGAAGCGATACAAACTATCAGGATTCCTAGAAACGTTAAAGAAATTCAAGCTTTCTTGGGTACGATAAATTTTTTACGAAGCTTCGTACCAAATTTCGTTGAGATTGTAAAATTGATCACGGGAATGCTGAAAAAGGATAGCAGAGTAAATTGGACCGCTGAGGCTAAAGCATCATTCGAACATATTAAAAAAGTTATCAGTGAAGCACCTGTGTTAACAAGCCCAGATTACTTGAAAGATTTCCTCATCTTCTCATTTGCTTCTCAACATACTATCGCCGCAGTATTACTGCAAAAAGATGATGAAGGTTATGAACGCCCGATCTCTTTTTTTAGCAAGATCCTTAGAGACGCCGAACTAAAATATGATATAATGGAAAAACAGGCGTACGCAATGGTAAAAGCGCTAAAGGCATTCAGAACTTACATTCTACATTCAAAAATTATCGCGTATGTACCAACCAGTGCTGTGAAGGATATATTGGTGCAGCCAGACAACAATGGAAAACGAGGACGCTGGCTCGCTAAAATACAAGAGTTTGATCTAGAAATCAAGCCAGCTAAATTGGTAAAGGGAAAGGGTTTGGCCAAACTCTTAGATGAGTCAAACCTTAAAGCTCTCGATATCAATTGCATACAAGGGGAAGATGGAGATATACAGTCTCAAGGATCAGATGACCAGACATATCCAAACAAGATTGAGGAAAAATTCATGTTGTCAAGCTAGTATAAAGATATAGTTTTCTATTTATTAAATCTGAAATGTCCAGATAGACTAACACCAGCCAAATACAGAACTTTGAAACTCCATGCTATAAAGTATTGCATCTCAGAAAATCAACTATACTGGAAAGATCCACTTGGGTTCTTACTGGTCTATCTGGTTGAGTCAGAAACTCCGCGAGTTATAAAAGAATTTCATGAAGGAATTTGTGGTGGGCATCATGCATGGAGAGATACGGCCTATAAGATCTTGAGGGCCGGGTACTATTGGCTGAAACTATTCTTGGACGTCAATGCCAAAGTACGTGCCTGTTACTCATGTCAAATATTCGCCGGCAAGCAGAAACTCCCTGCATTACCACTCGTTCCAGTCAAAACCGAAGCCCCGTTTCAACAATGGGGATTAGACTTCATAGGGGAAATCAACCCCCAATCCAGTGCTCAACATAAGTGGATCCTAACAGCCACAGATTATTTTACAAAGTGGGTGGAAGCAATTCCAACTAAAAGAGAAACAGATTCGGTGGTGATTGATTTCTTGGAAGATAACATTTTATCGAGATTCGGGTGTCCCCGAAAGATTGTTACCGACAACGCCCAGGCTTTCAAATCCATAGCTATGATCGATTTCTGCCAGAAGTACAGTATTTTTCTCGGCCATTCCACTGCTTATTACCCTCAGGGAAATGGGCTGGCGGAATCATCAAATAAGAGCCTAGAAATGTGATCAAAAAGGTACTGAACGAAAACAAGAGATCCTGGCATGTACATTTGAAACACGCATTATGGGCAAACCGCATCAGCACTAAAAGATCTATCGGCATTTCGCCATTTCAGATGGTATATGGAACCGAGGCGATTCTACCCATAAACTTAGCATTGCCGGTAATGAAATTATGGCAAGATCAAAACGAAGAACCCAATCATGTGACTAGAAGAATCAACCAACTCATTGAGGTTCAACAGTTTAGAGGGGAAGTTGATGAGAAGGTACAAAAATACCAAGACGATATGAAAGCGTTGTTCGACCTTAAGGCGAAGGACAGAGAATTCCTCCCAGGTGACTTAGTGTTAAGGTGGGATGCGAGAACAGAAGAAGTTGCAAAGCATGGCAAATTTGACCACCTATGGTATGGACCATTCAAGATCTCGGCTCCAGAAGGAAAGAATTCTTTCCTTCTGGAAAATATTGATGGGGAAGTACTCAGCGCCCCTGTCAATGGGCGATATCTGAAACACTACATGACATGACAATAGTCGGATAGAAAAATTGTTATATATGTATATATATATTTGTAAATAAATAAAGTTCATTACCAATTTTTGTACATATTGATGTTTTCTCAAATATTTATTTTCAATTTTGGATTTTCCTTCTTAAATTTTCAACACATTTTCAAATGAGACTTGGATTCATTTTTGCAGGTTTCCAACCTCAGACGAAGCTAACAAAAAAAAAAAAAAACAAGGCACGGATCGGAGCGGACAATAGAACAACTTAAATCAGGTGATACATAAGTTAATTCATAGTCCACGAGGAAATCGAAATACAGAGGTAAGTTTTCTCGATACATAGATCATGAAAGGCTCTTTAAAGAAGTCTGAGGTAACATTTTTTCAAATCAAAATGTAAAAGGTCAGATAATAGGGCCAGTTTTGGCTCCATGGTCTTCATGCTAAATTTGAATGATATGTTAAATCTAAACGCAGTCAGTCATAATTTTCGTTCCCAAATGCATTCGAAGGCTAGTCCAGAACTCTTGTGACCTTTTTTGATATTACCCCTTTTTTTGATTCCTCCTTGGTTTTTTGTCCATATTTGAGCCCGATTTTAGCAAGTTACTATCTTCCTGAATTTTTGAATGGGAGTTAAAGTTTTTCGTTTTAAAACCTTGAATTTTTTCGAACATACCCTAACAAGAAAGCTGGTCCTCACAGCTACTTAATCTCCTGCTAAGTTAAAGGACGTTTATAGTGATCCTGACCTTTCTAGGTTTTTTCAACAACGTCGAAAAAAGCAGAGCTTGTTTGAACAGGATGTACCTTAAAGTTTTATTCTTTTTCCCTTGTCTCCCTATGGACTAAAGGTATTGAAAGGGTCAAAGAAAGGTTGAATACCGAGTAATCGAAATAAGTCGACAGACCTCTGATAAAAATATTTTACAGATCTCAGCCCTGATGTAAACTGATTGCTCCCATCTTCGTGATTTAAAGGTAAAATATTAAGACAGGTGGTGAAAGGAAATTCATAAATGATTTCCCCCACCTAGTCTATTAAGACGATGAAAGGAAATTCAAAAATGATTGCCCTCGTCTTAGCGTTTAAACGCATGAATTTTTCCGAAGTGGTGAAAAGAAATTCAGTGGAAAAGGGTCAGACAACTTCACCGGGGTACTGAACATGCTCGCTGGCAGTGAAGCTATGTCTGGGAGATCTGTGAGGCTGTTATACATAAATATAAACCTACTCCGGTAATCAACACTTTCTGGAAACCTGATCATTTCCCAAAATTCAGACGAGACTTCCCCATTTTAGATTATATAATATATCATTCTTTTCATGCAAGGTGAACATAATAAGACCTGTTGAATATCCTAGGATCGTTACGACTGTTTTAAAGCGCTCCCCAAACCTAGTAGCGAGAAAGAGGAAATTGCGAAGGTGACTTCAGCTATGATCGGAAAAAGCATTTGAGTTCGGAAAGCTTCTCGGCTATCAAGCGAAAGCTTCTTTCTCCCTTTCTATCTTTTTCCTTGGATTTTTCCTTGATTTTATGCCTATGACTCCATTTACCCAATTTTGGCACCTGGTCTATTGTTCTTCCCGCCCCACAGGGAAGCGGGATCCCTAGTTGGAGCCTATGTTGGAGCCGCACTTGCTCTTTCACCCCGCACGAATTTTCAAAGTCTGATACTTGAAATCTAAAGTTGTTTTTCTTCTTTTTCCGAACATCATAAAGCTTTCAAATCTTGACGCATGAATAGCAATGCGTTTTTTGCTTTCAATAAAATTTCATTTTTTCGCAAGAATGTTGCTCTCTTGTTTCATTTAGGGATGTCGCCAGTCGGGCGCTTTAAATATTTGAATTCACAAGTCCCGAGTCGCGAAAATGCGAACTCACTCTTTAAAATTTTTCACCCAAGGCATTAACTATGGTAAACCACTTAACCCTTGATTAGACATCATCGGGGTTTCGTGACTCGGCATTTGTCGAGTCTAAATTTTTGTTTTTATAACCCCGAGAGCCGNAATAATTTGCAGTAACCTGTACCCATGACATAACTCTGTTCTCATTAATTTATGATGGCCATGTTGACAGGATAATGTTTGATATCTCAAACAACCTGGATAAAAAAGTCAATAAATAAGACAATGTGGGAAGAGGTTATAAATCTAAAATAGGTGTTGGAGCCGCACTTGTTCTTTCACCCCGCACGAATTTTCAAAGTCTGATACTTGAAATCTAAAGTTGTTTTTCTTCTTTTTCCGAACATCATAAAGCTTTCAAATCTTGACACATGAATAGCAATGCGTTTTTTGCTTTCAATAAAATTTTGTTTTTTCGCAAGAATGTTGCTCTCTTGTTTCATTTCAGGATGTTGCCAGTCGGGCGTTTTAAATATTTGAATTCACAAGTCCCGAGTCGTGAAAATGCGAACTCACTCTTTCAAATTTTTCACCCAAGGCATTAACTATGGTAAACCACTTAACCCTTGATTAGACATCATCAGGGTTTCGTGACTCGGCATTCGTCGAGTCTAAATTTTTGTTTTTATAACCCCAAAAGCCGAGAACGCGATAAATATTTTTGATAAGCCTTAGTCAAGAACCAAGATTAAGAAACTAACCACGGTTAATTCTCGTTTCTCGGCACATCGCAGCTCGGCTTTTTCTCTCCTAAAGTTAAAGATATCCAAAACTACGATTCGCGAGGTTGCGACATAATTATAGCGAGATTAGTTAGTCTCCTAATTTAAGATTTACTTCTCATAATTTGAGACAAATTATCGCCACATCGTGATATCGCAGCTCGGCATATCATTCTCCTAAAAACTTGTCTTCGAATTCCCGATTCACGATCCGGCGATTATGTTAATCATATCATTAAGGATCCGCTACATCATGATTATTGTTAATTAAGGCTGAGATCGGAATTCGCAATCTCGCGAGTTGTAAAGTCAAAACGTTAAAAGGAAATTCACGAGATGACGAAAAGCGAGGAAATCTATAAGCCATTAAGATTTGAAATTTTAGAAAAAATAATTTTAAAATTAGGTACGTCCCATGCATCAAGGTTGGCACACTTCACAAGGGATTCATTTACTCTCTATAACCCGAGTACCTATCAAGCCGCCAAATATTCATGACATTAATGAGAAAATGGGGTAAATCCACGATGAAAATAAGATCGGATTTTTTCAATTAATTTAGGTTTTATTTGCGATTTAATGAACCCATGACAAAGGTACATGATTTCCAAAATATATATGAAACTTGTTTTATTTATTAAAAGAAAAACATTTCTTATTACGTGTATAGAGCAAGTCTTTCTCCAAGTGAACTAGCCTCTGCATGTATACACGGGTTTATCACAGAAGAACGAAAACGCCAGTTTCAGCTATGGCGCCAAGGAGAGGAGCCAAAGCAAATATCGAAGTCGCAGCACAGGGTTCGGACAACGTCTCAGACACTTCGCCTCGTACGGACGGTTCCGTATCTACCTGGTCGTCTATTACAGATATCCTGCAATCCAAGGAAGTAAACTGTTCAGACTCTGATGACTATAACTATGATATCGTGAAGGACGACCTGAACACTAGGTACAAGGCTATTGTTTAGTCGAGAATGCATCTTGTTGCGACCAGACCTCGGTTTCTCCCGTACTTCGATATGATCCGATGGGCATTGGATCACATCGACTTGCCTTCCATAACTATTGTAAATGATCGACGTGACATTATTGGGACTTTTAGGCCCGAACACATCCAGTCTATGTATAAGCTCCCAGCAACTTCTGAATGCACATTCGACAAAGAATTCTTCGCAGAGTTCAAAAAGAAGGAGTGCGAAGAATTTGACAAGACTATGCCAGGCTTGATAAAGGATTGGGTATCTCGCCCCTCCACATTCAGGGTGAACAACGAGGGTGTGTATTCGATTTCTTTGTTGGAACCAAATTACAGGTATGTGGCGATGATGACTTGTCGGCTGTTCGGAGCGGAGGACACGGCTCATTTTTACGTCCAGTGGGTACCCCTCATTTTTTGGGTGGCAGAAGGTTCCTCATTCAATTGGGCAAAAATGCTCTCTGATAATTTATTCAACGAAATCACCGAGTACCAAGAGCAGAAGGCGGCCCGAAAGCCGTCCGGATTCTACATGTCCACGTATATCATGGATGCGATATGTGCCAGGATGCCTTTTCCTTTAATGAATTGGGCTTGGAGTCCATCCGAAGATAAAGTTGTGCATGAGTACCACGATAAACTATGGGAGAATAATGAAAATGATTTCATTTATGAAATTTTTAACTGGGTGATGGTGCCCCTGCATGTCACCATTTTTGGCCTCTTGCCACCCCGCATCCCAGATGGCATGGCCGTAAATCTGAGTCATATCGCAGACTGGTATGTGGAAGAGGAATTCTCTTATTTGAGAGTATTCGTATCTGTTGTTCCTCCTCTGGCGCTCCCACAATTTATCCCCGACAAATTGGCATGTCGTGAGATCGCTCGCCAAACAGTGATCGGCGGTGTGAGCAAAGAATTAAAAGCATCAGCAAAGAAGGTATGGATGTCTTTTCCTATCCGGCTTAATTCTTATTCATTGTTAGATTTTGGACATGCTAAGGCTGAGGCTGCAGCCTTAGAAGGCTTGAAATTGGCCTATATCGAATATAAAAAGCATGATCCACAGAGGGTCGTGAGTACTCATTTAGGAAATTGCGGTTTAAAGAGGTTCGAGCACAAAGACTCACCCTCGGATGATGTTTTCCGAGGGGCCAAATCCTATCCGGAAGTACAATACCGAATCAAATCCCTAGCGGCCGAAGACAGGGATTTTGTCTTAAAATTTCAGGCGAACAGGAAACGATGTCTCCCCATGGTGCTAGGAGGCCTGGGACTTCCCAAAGATCAAGGAAAAGAGGTCGAAAGTTCCGAGGGGCAAACCTATTACCCCGAAAAACGTCATGCAGGGGAGCAGCAAAAGTGTCCTAAGCGGGAGAAGAATCCCAAAACGGAGAAAGAGCCTGAACAGGAGAAGAATCCAGAATAGGGAGGAAATCCCAAAACAGGAGAAAAAACTGCTGGTCCTCCCAAGGGACCTAATCCGGAGGAGGAAATAAAAGACACAGGTCTGCCAGAAAGTTAGAATGCAGAGGCAGGAACGAAGACTCCCGACCCCCCGAAAAAGCAAAGTCCACTCAACACACAGGGGAAAGCTGCGAAACAAATCGGGAAGACCATCGCCTCTGTCACACCCTTGCAGTCAGCTCAAGCAGGCATTAGCGAAGGGTGGATATTTGGTGAAGAATTGAGGCCTGTAAGGGCAGAAGAACTACCTCCTAACGAATTCTTTTTTGACAAAAAGAGGAAAGCCGTGGTGAAACGAGAATTTTATCAAGAAGGAGAGTCTACTACTAAAAGATTCAAAATAATGACCGATGGGATGAATAAAAAGAAAGATGAATTTGCCACAGAAATTGCAGGAACGCTGGGAGCGTATGCAACGGAAAATCAATTCTCGGTCGAAGGGCTAAAGAGGAAGCTCAAAACAAAAAATCGCCTGATCAAGACCTTAGAAGCCAGGGTGACTTCGGCGGAAGAAAACGCTAGGAGTCAAGTGAGTGGAGAAATAGAGTTGGCTCGATCAGGTGATAAGCAGGAAATCCAAGCACTCAAAACCAAGCTGGAACAAGCCAATTCTACGATCCAGGATGGTCGGTTGCAATCGGGCCAGCTGAGAGATACGATTACACAACTGCAAGCTCAACTGGAGGTCGCAGAAAGCAGAGCAACTGACATTGATATTGTCAAAATCCGAGCAACTGATATTCGGAGCAGGGTTTCCTCTGCTCAACAGAGCCTGCTTAACAAGGTAGGGGAGATTCAAGAAAACTACTTGTTAATACATCGAATCTCCGAGAATCTGATTAGCAAAGAAAGAAACGCAGAAGCTACCCGGATTGCTTTCCAAGAGGCAGTTATAGCGACTAACAACAGGTTTTCGGGGCCACCTGGGCTCACCATTGCCGAACAGACTAGAGGCAATATTTTGTTAAAGAATTGGGAACAGATTATCGCTTCGAGCAAAGACAAGGTTCAAAGGGTGACCAATTTGCTAGCAAAAGTCTGCAATGTCATGAATGGTGAGCAATTAGGAATGGAGATTGGAAGCGACGCCGAGGCAATAAGATAGGTAAATACAGATAGGATTTCTCTCGACATAAAGGAGGAAAATGAGATGAATTCGGCAGAAATTTCCGGGATGAACAGGGTAGACTCGGTTCAAATCGATAAGCATTTGATCCGGCCTAGTGCACAACTCGGCGCTCTTAAAATCGTCAATGAACAAATAGATGATAAACTTCCACAGCTGGCCCGAGAGTGTTATTGTGCCGAAGCTAGCTGTCAAGCTGAGCCTTCGTAGCTTGTGACCCAGTTTGTAGACAAGTGTATCATGTACACAGCATCCCTGCGAGGACAAGCATCTAGCTCTTCTTGAAAATAGAATGGGTGAAATGGAGTTATTTCGTTCCCCCAGTTGTCAATGTAAAGACTTCACAGATTGTGTTTCAATTTGAGACAGATGTATCATATGTATTTAATTTAAACGAAAACAAGCACCTGACACCTTTGGGAAAACAGGTTCGGACAGATGGAGTAAGGTGGCTCCTCCAAACCGAGGGGCAAATTTTGTATAAATACATCACCAAAAGAAGAGAAGAGGGCTGGACTTTTTGGGTATCAACTGTAATAGAGTTTTTGCATGAAGGAAGTTAATACAAGCTAAATTTGGAGATTCCTAATTCTGTCACGACTGTGTCGCAAGTTTGTTCGTTGTGTTTTATTTTTTCTTTTTATTTTGCTCTACATAATCGATGTATGTCACTATAATTTAGTATCACCACTACTATAGTGAAAGCGAATTTGTCTTTCTGTAATTGTCTCTTGTCTTTCCTCTGCACCAGTTTTAGCCGGTGTAAGACCAATTTAAAATTACAGAATTGTATAGTTATTCACATTATATCAGTTATGTTTATGTTAATCTCTTCTTTTTATATATGTGAGTTATCTGTTGACTAAAATCTTGCGTTATCCACTGTTAAACGTTTTTCTTCCTTATCGTATCTCTTTACAAAAAATCACACAGTTACGGGAAAAGGCCTTCTATTCATGTTTTTATTCCTTCTTCGTGCAAAGATTTCTCTTCACTTCAACCCAATCAAACAGCATCGAAACCACTCGTTAAATCCTTCCATACTGGTGATGTTTTATCAATGACTGTCCCGGTAGCTAATCAACCGAATATTCAACCTGGACTTTCCAATCAAAATCATATCGCTTTAAGTCTTTTCGATACAATACTCACAACTGCTAACACTCGGGAAGAACTTGAACGTTCATGGGCAGCCATTGAACCAGACATAACTGCTCAAGAGCAGCTGGAAGCTAGGCATTGGGAACGTAGAAACCTTCATTAGTTTCCTATACAGAAGGTAATTTATCTTCGTATACACTTTTACTTACCTTCGGATGCCTTGACACTGTACTCTAAGCCTTAGTACAGACTCAGGAACAACATCTTTCTGGCGCCATTGTCGGGGAGCGAAGTTACAAAATATTTTCCCTGAGAGAATGACAAACTATTTCGTTGATAGTATGACTCTTTGATGGTGAACAAAGAGTGTACACTTTTACTAAAGGCTTGTTCTAAATCTTTCACTTGGCGACTCCACTAAAACACAAACTGGCGTCTGGTAGAAGACATACCAGACAGAACCCGGATGGCAATCCAATTGCGCCTGTAAATAATCCTGAAAAAATTTTAAGAGCGAGAGGCTCATTTGAGGCAACCGCTTCAGTTAATAAACCCAAAAACCCATTTATAAAGACTAAATGCCCTTCGGAACCTCCTACCTCCTGCAGTCCTCTGTTTCATACCAAAGATCCAGAAACATACTACTCAGAATTTGGGAGTGAGCCACACCAGACTTTCACATCTATAAACAAGGGTAAGGGTCCTTTAGGGAGATCATTATCTTTAGGCATACCAACCCTTTTTCAACAAGACCTCCCTTTCTCACCCAATTCAAAACAGGGTGTTACGCCCTCATTCCCTACTCCTAAATCAATGGCAGGCGTCGGAGGAGGAGGTGGAGGACCAAATGTTCCCCCTCCTGGAGTGTTTGCAAAAGTAGCTGCAAGATATGCTCCCCTGGTCTTACCCGTTCCCCTCCATGACTTACCTGACAATTACATCAAAAATCTTCCTATGTTCACTGGGGAGGGATATCTAACCGCAACCGAGCACATAAACTTCTTTGACCAATTCGCAGACATTTGCGGTATTGTGCACGAGGATGTTTATTCGAGATTACTTGTCCAGACCTTCGAAGGACAGGTCTGAACTTGGTTTCGGAGCCTTCCTGCAGCTTCTATTCGAACGTATAACGAATTGGAAGATGCTTTCCTCAGGCAATGGGGAGAGCGAAAGGATCACCTATACTACCTTACCGAATTCGGGTCCTTGAAGAAAAAGATCTCGGAAACCGTCATGGAATTCATTTTGAGATTTAACAAACTTTACAATAAAATTCCAGCGGTCGTTAAACCATCTGAACCCTCAGCCAAAGTAACTTTTGTGGGAGATTTTGAACCCGATTTTGCGTTACTTTTGAGAGAAAGAAGAGGAGCCACATTGAATAGAATTCAAGACGATGCAGTTGAGATAGAATCCAATATGATGGATTCAGGTAAGATGAAGGCAAAAATAGAAATAGTCAACCGTGATAATAGACGCTATAAGGAACCGGCTGGTCCTTCCGGGTCGAATAGATACACTGACGACAGAATGGATGATATGGCTCGAATAATTAAATATCTGTCCAACAAAATCTCTAGGATGGAGTTGGATCATGCTAAAGATGATTCTCCTAACAAAAGGGACTTCAGGAGAAACCCAAATCCCCAAAATCAGCAGAGGCCAATAAAAAATGAAGATCAAAAAATACAAGCTCCACTAAAAAATGAGAATTTTATAGGAGCAAGTGACCCCCAAGATTTCGGAGAT
>JASDQU010169860.1:4246-14575 GCA_032191745.1 Picea mariana | reverse complement strand
CATTTTGTTATCACTCTAAGAGTCTTTCCTTGAATGTAAAGGAAACGAGCTTGGTAACTAAAAAATGATTTGAATAATGTATAAACTGGATCAAGTTGGATGACTTGATAATGCTCTCATTCACTCAAAATACACATGAATTCACTCAAACACAGAAGGCCTTCAAATATATCTTTTTCAGAAATTTTAATTAAGGTATGAAAGTATGAAGAATGCTTATCATATCAGTAGAATCACATACCCACAATTGCACATGTGAATGACTAACTATAACAGGAAGAATTTGATTATAAGCTTAGTCTATCAATGGAGAGATGAGATGACAATCGTCTATCATTAGATAAACATAAAACAATGCACATAAAATTTACTCATAAACATGGAAAATATAAGAAAAATAAAACTGACAATCTACAGTGAAAGAAGCTTCTGTTTCGATATGTATTCATAGTGTCTCTCATACATGAATAATAGCCAAATCTCCAAAGTCCAAAACCTATCTCTATATCCTCTCTTTGTTCCTCTTTATATAGATATTACATGCTCATATAGATCCAAAATATATGGATCTCATAACCTCTTCACCTATCTTTGGTTGGTTGAAGATATCCAACTCAAATCCGAATTTGTGAGGTGGCTAGCAAAAACAGAGTATACAATTTTTGGAAATATTCATCTCAAAGATTCACCCATATCTCCCAAATTAGAACAGATGTTGAAAAATGGAGAGAGGGTTTTGAATATGAGATATTTCTTGTGAAAACCCTCTCTCACTTTCCAAAAATGCATTTCCATCTCATTAGAATCTCTCTCCAAAAAAGATGACTAAAACAGGAAAACACAGATTTCCAAATTCTAGTCATATTCCTACAATCTAGGATTTGATCCCTAGAATGTTCCCATTGAGGAAACAAAGTGCCACCTGAATGATTTGATGGGGTATGATCTTATATGTGGTCACCTTGACCCAAAAATCCTCTTTCCAAGTCGAATTTTGACCTTTTGACCAAAATTTGTGAATTCTGGAGAGTTTGCAGCGCAATACAYAGGAAAAAACTGCTTTGCGCTACAAAYTGGCTGTAGATGGTTGTTTTGACCTTTGTGCATGAATAAATGAATTTGAAGGTGAATTGAGGGATGTAAGTGGTCTATTTAGACCTGATAATTCATATKATAACCCGTGTAGGCCYGAGAACCTCAATTTTTATCATTTAGGCCTCTTCATACTTCATTTTGCAAAACTAAAGTTTGATATCAAAATGTCATRTTTCCAATGYTATAGACAAGTGMTYAATGSMTTTGGAKTTKTTKCTTGAAAMKTGAAKACCCTRTACYCTRGAKAACAMTTACAAAAATGYTGAGTTTGTATACATAATCTCCCTTTGGCCACTCCATCAACACAAACCCTAAAACAAAKYATTTATGTGATATACATTTTTGTTGTACTTTASTTTCTTCATATCATCAAAACATCCTCCATGTGCTTCAATAATCAATATTTCCCTTTGAGAAGTAATCAAAACATTCATCATCAAAAGGCATCAAAATAGCTCATATTGTCAATAGGGTCATTATATGCAAAAATGCCAAAATTGCGGTCAAACCTCCTGAGAATCAAAATGGACAGTAAGAACTTGTCTTAACACCAAAAATGGAACATCAGAGCATCATTTATCAACTTCTTTTATCAATAGGACCGGGTGAAGAAGATTCTTCCAAGAAGATGGCCAAATTATTCTTGGTCAACATATCCTTTGTCAAATAGACATCCTCTGCTAGTTTCTTGTTGCTTGACCTTAAGCTGAGGTTCTGCTTATACATGCTCACCAACTATGCTCTTTGTGTATCTTTCTTTCTGACATCCTTCTTCAACTTAGTAACCTTAGTAATTTTCCTTTGATGACAGGCTGCAACCTTGTAATAAGATCCAAATACTCAATGATATCTTAAGAGCCTCTAAAAACTTCTTTTGATATACCTTTTCCACCCGAAATAGCTCAAAAATTCAAAACAAAGTTTTTACATGAGTTGTCAGCGCACTTAGTGTAAAAATAGTGCTTTGCGCTGCAAACTAGTCTTCATGAGGAATAATCATAAGATAGATGTCAATTCGGGTTTTGAAATGTAATGATGGGTTATTATGACCCACGAGTGACCTTAACAACTTAGAATTGACCCTTAGAAGTGAGAATGACTTGACTTAATGAGACATCAAATTATGCTAAATGACCAAGAAAACAAAGATTAAAATCACTTTCATGACTCAATGCTACCAGTACTTTCTGGGAGCTAACATCTGGCTCCAACTGGGATGGAAACTTCCCTGTGAGGTTTCCAAGAACCTAGTAGTTCCAGTTGCCTTGTTCATTGGGCTATGGATTCAACAGTCAACCATTCTCTGAACTTTCAAAACTTGCAGTTCCATTGGGCATGGAGTCATATGGCCTGTGCCACCAATCCTTTGCAAAACTTTAAGATATGTCACTTGTATCATATCCTGATATACTGAGAAGAACATTGCTTATTTTTTTGAAACCAAAATCTTTCATACTACTAACCGACTAAAACTAAAAATAAATTCTCCAATAGTGAGCTTATTCTCCTGCCTACTCCTACTTCTAACCAGTTCTGCAACTTGGTCAAGTAAAGGAAAACTTCCATAACAACCATTCAAGTAATTTCAAAACTGAAAAGATTTCGTCCATACCACTGATCAATAGATGATGTCTGAATTGTAACAACAGTGATAAAAAATCCTTCAGGACTCAAGACTCACCCAGAAGTGATGATGAGTAAAAGAAATATGAAATTTTCACATACTCTGAACCATAAGAATCCATCAAGGCTGCAACCGAATCCTTGAAACCAAGATCAGATACATGCTGCTCTACAAAAAACAAATGCTCATCTATTACTGTCTCTTTGCTTGAAAGATGATGACCCTCTAACTCTCTTGTGATCAGATCTTGATCATCGATAGTAACAATCATTTCTTTAGAGTGATGCTCATAATATAATGACAAAACAAGGTTTACATCATATGGATTATGATCAACTAAGAACATAAAATTACCTATGAAATCATCAATTACTTCATGATCAAAATGGTTGGAAAAATAATCATCAACTTGCCATGCATACCTGTCCATAGGAACATCTGCAAACACTAGAGAATCTGATTCCCAATCTGACATATATTCACATTCTTGCTTTTGTTCAAGATCTGCTTCATACTCACTGTCTTCTTGCTCAAAAAATGAAACATACTGATAGCTTCCTTGCTCCTGTGTACGCATATCTTCAAAGTAAACTGGATCTTGAACTCTCTGAGAAGCACAAATGTTCTCCTCAAGTTCTTGGGCATCTTTAAATAAACATCCTAAGGATGAAGACTTCCTTTCTAATAGGAGAAGAACGAATTTTGAATGTTGTGCCATAACATAGTATACCATGGCAGTGATCTCAGTACGTCGGATCTCCAAGGGCATGCTATGATAAGTGTTGTAGGACATTTTGTTGAAGACAGACAAAACTTCGTCTTCACCTCTCCTGAAAGCGTAAAAATCAGCGATGTACAAATCAAAAGATTTGTTCTCATCCCAATACTTTGAAAAATAATTTGACAACTCGATCAACCCTCAAATCCTTAAACCAATTGAATCAACCCTCAAATCCTTAAACCATATAGAAAAATCTCTAAATAAAGATTTGGAAAACAGTCTCATAATAACATCATCATGTATAATCTCAAATTGATCAACAAAGTTTTCAAAAGCCTCCAAATGCCTCTTTGTTGTGACATGATCCTGTCCAGAAAACCGGGGAAGATATTCAAGGTAATCAAGAGGATAAGGATGAAGGAGGTATGGCAGCCTTAAAGGCTTAAACAACTTATTTCTGATTTTAGTTTGAAAAGCAGTGGGTTGATCATGAGGATTAATGAGTTGATAGCAAGGCCCAGAAGTAATGGAAAAAGGTACTAAGATATGAGAAGGTTTTGAAACGATATCAATATCTGCAAGGTTACATGGCTACTCAAAGTCAGGAGGTATTTGAATAAAAATATTATCTTTATGAACAAGCATAGGTGAAAATACCAAATCAACATATACAATACAAGTAGTATGCAGATCTTCTTCTTCTAATGATGGATATATAAAAGAAGGATGGCGATCATCTGAATATAGAAAACATAAGATGATCCTCTTTACATGTGAAGGGAAAAGCAAGAAAGAGATGATAAACAACAAGAAAAATTCATGTAGAAGACTAATGAACTGATACCTAGATTTAGAATTCATCCCCTTCATCTTTTTGTCAACCGGATCCTCCCCAGTGGAGTCTTTGATTGTGCAGTTGACAGGAAGATTGCTATAGTCAATTCTGTGTCCTTATTTTGTCTTCCATCAAAAGTAGGATCTGTGTCATTCTCCCAGGGAAACTAGCTCACTTTTGTTCCTCGGCAATGACACCATTTTGTTATTACTCCAAGAGTCTTTCCCTGTCTGTAGAGGGAATGAGCTTGGTAACTAAAAAAATGATTTGAATAATGTATAAATTGGATCACGTTGGATGACTTGATAATGCTCTCATTAACTCAAAATACACATGAATTCAATCAAACACAGAAGGCCTTCAACTATATCTTGTTTAGAAAGTTTAATCAAGGTATGAAAGTATGAAGAATACTTATCATATCAGTAGAATAACATACACACAATTGCACATGTGAATGACTAACTATAACAGGCAGAATTTGCTTATAAGATTAGTCTATCAATGAAGAGATGAGATAACAGCCATTTGTCATTAGATAAACATAAAACAATGCACATAACATTTACTCATAAACATGGAAAATATAAGAAAAAGGAAACTGAACAATCTACTGTGAAAGAATCTTTTGTTTCAATATGTATTCATAGTGTCTCTCATACATGAATAACTGCCAAATATCCAAAGTCCAAAACCTCTCTCTGGCTCCTCTCTTTGGTCCTCTTTATATAGATATTACATGCTCATATAGATCCAGAATATATGGATCTCATAACCTCTTCACCTATCTTTGGTTGGTTGAAGATATCCAACTCAAATCCGAATTTGTGAGGTGGCTAGCAAAAACAGAGTATACAATTTCTGGAAATATTCCTCTCAAAGATTCACCCATATCTCCCAAATACGAACAAATGTTGAAAATATGAGAGTGGTTTTTGAATATGAGCTCGTTCTTGTGAAGAACCTCTATCACTTTCCAAAAATACATTTCCATCTCATCGGAATCTATCTCCAAAAACGATGACTAAACCAGGAAAACACAGATTTCCAAAATCTAGTCATATTCCTACAATCTAATATTTGATCCCTAGAATATTCCCATTGAGGAAACGAAGTGACATCTACATGATTTGATGGGGGGTTATCTTATATGTGGCCACCTTGACCCAAAAATCCTCTTTCCAAGTTGAATTTTGACCTTTTGACCAAAATTTGTGAAGTCTGAAGAGTTTGCAGCGCAATACACAGGAAAAAACTACTTTGCGCTACAGACTGCTTGTGGATGGTTGTTTTGACCTTTGTGCATGAATAAATGACTTTGAAGGTGAACTGAGGGCAAGAATTGGTCTCTTTAGACCTGATAATTCATATGATAACCTGTGTAGGCCTAAGAACCTCAATTTTTATCATTTAGGCCTCTTCATACTTCATTTTGCAAAACTAAAGTTTGATATCAAAATGTCATATTTCCAATGCTATAGACAAGTGATTAATGGATTTGGAGTTGTTGCTTGAAAATTGAAGACCCTATACTCTGGAGAACAATTACAAAAATGTTGAGTTTGTATACATAATCTCCCTTTGGCCACTCCATCAACACAAACCCTAAAACAAAGTATTTATGTGATATACATTTTTGTTGTACTTTAGTTTCTTGATATCATCAAAACATCCTCCCCGTGCTTCAATAATCATTTCCCTTTGAGAAGTAATCAAAACATTCATCATCAAAAGGCATCAAAATAGAGCATATTGTCAACAGGGTCATTATATGCAAAAATGCCAAAGTTGCGGTCCAACCTGCTGAGAATCAAAATGGACAGTAAGAACTTGTCTTAACACCAAAAATGGAACATCAGAGCATCATTTATCAACTTCTTTTATCAATAGGACTGGGTGAAGAAGTTTCTTCCAAGAAGATGGCCAAATTCTTCTTGGTCAACATATCCTTTTCCAAATAGACATCCTCTGCTAGTTTCCTATTGCTTAACCTTAAGTTGAGGTTCTGCTTATACATGCTCACCAACTATGCTCTTTGTGTATCTTTCTTTCTGACATCCTTCTTCAACTTAGTAACCTTAGTAATTTTCCTTTGATGACAGGCTGTAACCTTGTAAAAATATCCCAAGACTCAATGATAGCTTAAGAGTCTCTAAAAACTTCTTTTGATATACCTTTTCCACCCAAAATGGCTCAAAAATTCAAAACAAAGTTTTTACATGATTTGTCAGCGCACTCAGTGTAAAAATAGTGCTTTGTGCTACAAATTGAGGCTCAATTGTCAGCGCACTCAGTGTAAAAATAGTGCTTTGCATTGAAAACTAGTCTTCACGAGGAATAATCATAATATAGATGCCAATTTGTGTTTTGAAATGTAATGATGGGTTATTATGACCCACGAGTGACCTTGACAACTTAGAATTGACCCTTAGAAGTGAGAATGACTTGACTTAATGAGACATCAAATTATGCTAAATGACCAAGAAAAAAAAGATTAAAATCACTTTCATGACTCAATGCTACCAGTACTTTCTGGGAGCTAACAATAACCAAAGTCATTTCTTCAATAAATTTCAATGAGTACCTTATCAACTGGAGGAATCTTCCAAAATATGAAGCTACCTAGGAGAATGAAGAACTTAAATCGAATCACTTATCTTTACCAATGCTTTGAGGATGAATCATTTTAGGACGGTATGAATTGTAATATACCAAAAATAGGTTAAAAATTCGTTGGAAATAGATAATCAAATAATYTGTTAAATGTCGATTGATGAATAGTTACGCCTCTTTACTTTTTTCTTGTATACATGTTTCCCATCCCATTCCATGCTACAATGGTGGAATGGGCATCATTTTTAAAAGAAAACAATAAAGAGACGTAACTATTCATCAATTGTCATTTAACACRTTATTTCATTATCTATTTCCTTTCCATAGATTTTGATTGATAATGCATAATTCTACATGGAGCACATATGCTTACTTATAAGTCTCTATAATGTGTGACAAATAGGGGATGAAAAATATAGATGGATGATTGCATTTTTTCAACCAAATATGCATACATGGTCATTGTTATCGCACAATCTATACTTTCCCAAAGCCTAAAGGAAAGTAGGCCTATATTGATGTAACGTGAAGGTAACCCTATCACTGTCACCCCAAGAGGGTACCTCTTTCTCTTTAGGAGGAAGAAAACTTGACTGCAAGAGAGACATCCAAGGACCTAGTTGGTTGATGAAGGGAAAACAAATACAATGAAGACCCACCCCTCTATTTAGGTCACTCAACAGAAGAAGTCACTTGTTGAAGCTTAAAAGGACAAGGGGAAGTGAAAAGGGGTTTGTACCTTCCCTTTACCAATGAAACATCAAACTTTAGTAGCAACAGTTATAATCAATGGCTTCTTTAACAAATTATGTGTTGCATGAACAATTTACCATACCATAAAAGTGTGATTACAATAGCAGCAATGTATCTTGAAAGGTGCAAGTTATGACGACAAGGAAGAGATAAAAGAGTCTTGAAAACTTGATAATTCTTTGTCACTCACACTTTTCAAGATAAATACAAGTCAATAAATGACTTAAATGGCTGTCCAAACATTTATAACAACATTAATTAATGATGATGACAACAATGAAACCACTTCAGAAAAGTACTATAATAAAGCAATAAGACACTTCTTCAATATCCAATGATTGTGGTTTGTTTAGTACAAATTCCCAATGGTTTTATGGATGATTTTAGAGATGTTAAGGGGTGGAACAGTGGTTGTAACAACAACTTATGACAGCGGTAACAACTTCAGAATTTTCACTCTAAGAAGGAAATTAATCATACACTTTAACACTTATTGATAGTACCTTGACTTATACAAATTATAGGATGAATTAGATGGTTAGTAGGCTAATATAAGATGCAAAATGATAGTTGTAGTAGTGATTATGACAAAAGAAAATTAGTTGTTAGTATATCTAGACTAGGTTAGCAAATTAGTAGAGTATGAAGTGAAAGACTTTGAGTATGAAGTGAAAGAGTTTGAGTTGAGTCTTGTCAAGAAGTAAGAGAAGATGACTATTTCCTTCAAGGGTAATGGAGTCAAGGAGGATGGCTTCTTCTAAGGCTACAAATTAATGATAATGATGCACAAAAGTATAAGAGGGAAACCACATAGGAGAAGTAGTAACTTAAGTCCTCCTAGGCTTTGACCTCAAGAGACAAGATACTAGGGTGTAGGAAATTCTAGGCCCTAGCGCCTTGCTCTCCTTAGCCTTTTTAGGGAGTAAAAATTATGCAACAATAACTAAGTCCAAACCCTTAGAGTGTTATCAATTTAGGGCTCTAGGGTTTCACTAGTTACTATATCAGATCAATGAAAATCTTGGCAAATAAAAAGTAAGAAAGTAGCAACTTAAGTTTCGTACTTCAAGCATTAAATACACCATGCAGTTTCATAATCTTGTATGAGAAAATAAAACCATACAATAAACCATTCAATATATGAAAAAATGCATACTTCACTTAGTTGCACCAAGAATAATCATGAAAATACCATGTAAGATCACCATAAAACTTCCAAAATTGATCCAAGTTTCAAAAATCAACCTTAAACAAGAGTGGCACCTCACAATTTTAGCCAATAACCCCAATAAGGCGCAAATTTCATACCTCTTTTCTCCAATGATAATTTTTTATGAAAATGAATGTCACTTTTTTCTTTATTTATACAAAATTTAATCTAAAATTAATTTCAGTTCATAATTACTGGGCCGACCTAGCCCTTTTTTTACACAAATTAAATCTGGACAAAATAAAATTGATTTTCATCTAAAAATCACTCTAGGGGTGGCATCATGCCCCTCTAGGGTGACGATGAGCCCCAGGTACGGAACACCGTGTAGGGAAGGTGAAACATTGGGCCTCCAAAGGCCTGAAACCCTGCCCATATGTGCCAATGCCTCATAAATGTCGTCCAAGATGAAACCCTAGCTCTAGATGACATCTAGGGCTATCATGGTGACATATATGGCCCTCAAGGGATAACTTCCATGTGGGAAAATAAATATCCCCTCAGTCTAGGTATGTCAGGGTGCCTCCAAAGGAAACATCCTTCTTTCTCCCAATGCAATTTTTCAATCTCTTCTTACCTCTAGATGGGGTTTCAACATCCATCTGTGGGCTTTAAGACCCCATGAATGTCTGAGCTAATCATTCCCTCACGTGTAACTATCCACAGAGCAAGGTCCTGAAACAACAACAAGTATGCCCTCCAGGGATTCATAAGTCACATGGATCATAGCATGTAAATCACATCCAATAATTAAATTACCCAAACATGTGTATCAAACCCCCCTTAACCCAGACAAATGCTCAAAGACGTTATGAAATTTGACAAGTTAAGTTTGGAGAAGGTATCATGGTGTCCTATTGAGCTAACCTCTCTTAAGTTTGGGGTGTTTCCCAGGTGAGATATATTCAAAGTCATGTAAGTGTATGAGGTGGCATGGGGTAAATATTTGGGCATGGGGTGCATGTAATAACAGGAAAATGTAGAGTCTTACCCGTGGGTGCCTTTGTAGAGGGCGAGCTGCACCTTGTCATAAATGCAATTGTTTCCTATCCCATTCATTTCCTTTTACTCTTAGCTTTATTTCTTTTTATATTTTTCTCTTGTGCTTCAAGGAAATAGTTGAGGGCCACTATCCTGGCTTGAGGACCAGAGGTAACAACGTTATCCACAAACATTTTAAGGAAATGAGAAGGCTGGCTCATGATGAGACCTCCTTTATCTTGGCTATGCCACCAAGAGCCACTACCCTGGATTGGTGACCAGAGAGGTGGTAGTGTCATACCACTACATTCCCATGGTTATAATAGGTTGGCTCGTGAGGATACCTCATATCCATCAACTAGTACCTTGAGTGTTTATGTTATCTTATGGGCTCCTTTTTATTACTAAGAAGATTTTCACTGCTTTCTCTTGGATCTCTGGGTGAAGCATCTCGATCGTTTCAATATTGGATTTTAACTCTTGTTAGATACTTTTAC
>JASDQU010169858.1:4779-21358 GCA_032191745.1 Picea mariana | reverse complement strand
AATCTCCACAATAACACAGAAATGATATAAGAACAACAACAGAAATAGCACTTTGATTCAGAAAGCAATGTTCACAGGCCTCTTTGAGGGGGCAACCTCCAGTCGAGCAGCGCTCTGTTACAATAATCTTCAAGCTAGGGTTTTCATACCCTCGACCCTTATTTATACTAAATATGTCTATCAAGAGAAGCATCTAGAGGAAGATCCTTCTAGAAGCGGAAGCTTCTATTAGGTCTTCTTACATCCACCTTATTTTATTTTATTGAAAGGCCTTATTTAATATTGACCTTTATTACATCCGAATATATTGATCTACCTATGTGCGGGTTAGGACCCTAACATCCGCCCAGTTAAATATATGTCCTATCTTAATGACGATGTGCGCTAATGGAAGCCAGTCAATTTGGAAGTGCGTACTCTTCTCTTCTCCATATAATCGACACAGTATGGCCGTCAGTAGCTTGTAAGGGGTTTTAACCCTGTGGGTGGGGACCAGTTTCTATCCTTGTTTAAGAGTCTCATCCTCATCCTCCCACCAGTGTTTCATCTGTTTTGTCGGTCCATTGCTTGCCTGGGAGAACCCTTTTAAGAAAAGGTTCATTCAGCAAGCAAGTGGGAGTGGGAAGGTGATACCTGGAGCTAGTATCCTCTGGCCTGAGAAAAGCTACTCATGCTCCTTGTTTGCTCATGATGAGCATTGCGGAAGCGTCAAATTGTTTGAGGCACCACTGAGCTGCCTCGTTATATGGGAATAGATGTGGCCTGGCAGCTACCCAGTGAATTCTGCTTTTTAGGATATTTTGGTACACTTCTAAGACTTTGTTGTCTTCAGGAAACTCTGCGGATTCGAAAATCATGTGGATCTCTTCAAAATCGAGCCAGTGCTCCTCGCCAGTATGAGGAATTGTATCAGTCACCGGATTTTCGACCAGTCGGGACGATGATTCGGGGCCTGCGGGACCCTAGAGTAAACCGAACTCCTAGGTCTTTTGGGATTCTAGCTCACTATGATGAATAACTAGATTAACATGCAATAACATGTTTAAACGAAATATAGGCTTATCTTACATATAAAGCATTAGCTAAAATAATGAAAAACTGGTTAAATGATAGAAAACCAAAGGTTACCATTAAGTAAGAAGTTGCAGTAACAGAGACGGCAATCTCAGTGAGCAAGGGAGTCCAGATGAAAATCAAACTTCATGCACTGAGTTTTGAAAGCTTACGTTGTGAGTTGTGTCTTGAAAGGATGTTTTTATAATTCGTAATGCACATTCAATTAGAACGGGTATGCCATAACACAGGTGTGTACAATGATCTTGCCAAATCTGATCTTAAATTTCCCCGTTAATGCGCGTCATTTCCAAAATTAAAGCTTATTAAAAGGGTTAGGCACATTGATTAAAACATCGGGGGGAGAGCTAAACCACATCCTCGAATAAAACTGTTATCGAGGTCAAGCTTTCGGAGTATGAAAGATCGATATTTTTTTGAACTCTGACGAAAAAGGTATTGAAGGTATATTCCCTAACACGTGGGCCAATGTGCGGGCATGGCGTGTCAGCCAATAAATAGTAATATGGATTTAGGTGGGACCTATCGAGGAATTGACGTCGGGGTAAATCATGATGAGTGCGGAACTAAAACCCCAGGGAAAGGAATCGATGGAATATTCGTTGCTTAGAAAGGCACGCTAAACCATGTGTTTTACCGGATTTTAGGGTTTGGCTATTGAGGTTTTGAAAGATATGGAAAGTTTGAGCTCCGATGATAAAGGTATCGAAGAATATTCTTTCGACTTAGGAGAACATGCAAGACACGCACGAGAGGGGTCAAAAATCCATCGGAGTTTTCTTTTCAAAGAGTGATAAGGTGATGTTTAAAAGGGGTCCTAACGAGGATGGTATCGACGGTAATATTCCTTCGATACCTTAGAAACACGATTATATTCCGCAAGCGATAAAGACAATTTATTTAAGAAAGGAATAAAATGAGCCAGACAACAGTACAATCTTTGGATTCCACTTGGGCAAGTGGTCGCTTGACAGGTTAGCATGAACTTTGGGGCGACGCGCAAGAAAGTAGGATAAGAGCTGGAATGATCGGAGCGCTAAGATCGGAGTTAGTTAGGGCTGTGGTTTTCTTAGAAAAGTAAGGATACTAGTCTTGTAGGGCAAAAGATAGGCGCAAAAAGAAAAAGGTGAAAAGATTTTAGGGGCCCCATAAAATTTAGAAAGATGGGGGCGTTGTTGTGGGATGCCCCACAACAAATGGCGACTTACTAGACCGAACCAATTATCTCTGAATTCCAAAAAGAGAAAGCGTCTTCAATGAGATAGAAGCAACATTTACCTTTTCCAAAGGCCCATTGAGTATTCAATACGGACCCCACATTCAATGGTCTTTATGCAATCCTTAAAGCGGAACCTGTCATCAATGATCTTCCACATAATTCGAGTCTCAGTCGACAAATTGTCTTTAGTGGGTCTACAAACATGAAACACTGATGCATTTTAAAATTGGGGAGTAAGGGGAAGAGACACTGAATTTATGTGGAAGACACTAAATTCAGGATATTTCAAGAAGCTCGAAAAGGAACATCAACAAGACCTGAGAGTGGTCACATAAGAGTGAATAACAGATGGAACTCATCGAAAAGTACAGAATTTAAGGGTCCGAAGCTTTTCTTTTGGTACAGATGAACAAGCTCCTCTTTACTATGTTACCATTTCTTAACGGAAAACTGGGTTTCTGATACGAAAGGACGACTGGCCCAGAGTAGCAGACAGTGGTTGGGGGTTTATTGTAAACTAGAAAGGCAAAGAAAAAGGAAGGAAAAAACATCAAACAACAATTAGATTTTTTAAAAGCAAAACTAAAAATAGAACTACAACTGAAAAACTATTATGTACAGGGCTACATCACCATAGGTGATCAGGAGAAGTATTTCTTCAGTATTTGGCCATTGACAAGGAGTTCCTCCTCATCTCCCTGTAGTGTTTTGAGCCTGAAAGTCCCAGGGCCTATTTTTTGGTGGATCAGATAGGGTCCTACCCATAGTTTCTGGAATTTGGAGTGTTTTCCTTTAAGTTCATTAGCTTTTTCCCACTTGAGAAAAAGATCTCCTTCTTGGAAATCTTTACTGCCTACATTTGATCTATCGAACCACCTTTTAACCATTTCTTGGTGTTGGGTTAAGTTCATCTTAGCTTTTTCTCTTTAATCTTCGAGTTTTAACATGTTTAATCTTTCTTGCATTACCAGACAGGCTTCATCGTGGACAGATTGGGCCAATTGCAAAGCGGGTAGGAAAGTATGGGTTGGTATTGTGGCTTGTTATCCGTAAACTAGGAAAAAGGGGGAGTTACCAATGGATGACTTGGGAGTTACTCTATCATCCCAAAGAGCATTCTGAAGACTAAGATGCCAATTTCTTTGATTATCGTTGACAGTCTTCTTGAGGATTTTAATGAGATTCTTATTAGTGGATTCTGCTAGACAGTTTCCCTGTGGATAGTAATTCGTTGAGTATTTAACCTTGATATTTCTTTTGAGGGTGAATTCGGTTAGCTTAATAGAAGAAAAATACTTGGCATTATCAAATCCTAAAAAGTATGGAATTCCAAACCTCGTAATGATGTATGATTCAAGGAACGAAATCACTTGGTTTTCATTGATGGTCTTCAAAGGGATTGCCTCGCTCCATCTGGGGAAGTAATCATTGGTCGTTAGGATGTGTTTATGCAACTGCGATGAGTTTGGATTGATCTCTCGATAACGTCTAACCCCCACTGCTGGAAGGGATGCTCGATGATGACAGGTTGTAAGGGGAAAGCAGCTTTCTTTTCTCTCCTGACCGAGGTTTGGCACTGTTGGCATGTCCTAGTGTATCCATGAGCATCTTTAAATACGGAGGGTCAGTACTATCCTGCTCCGAGGATTTTGTGTGCAGTAGTATCCCCACCGTAATGTCCTCCTACAGGTCCGTCATGGAGCTCGGAAAGGACTTTCGCAGCATCTCTTTTCTCCAGGCACCTAAGGAAGACGCCATCATAATTTTTTTTGCATAGAATTCCCTGTATTAGCTTATATTGGAAGGATTTTAACCTTAGAGCCCTATTCTTCTTAGGGTCCAGATAATAATTCTTTGAAGAGATTCCATATCCATCGAATCAGAGGTTTTTTTATCTTCACCGGATTTAGATACGAGGATTTTGTTTTTTCCTTTATCTTTACATGGTTCTGAATTGGAACTATCCTTTAAACTTCATAGATTTTTCTCAAATTTAAGGGCTTCTTGGAAAGCTTCTTCTAGAGTATCCTTTTCAGAATTTCCCACATACGTGGCCATGGACATGGGTAAGCCAGATGTATAAAATTCAATCGTGACATCTTCAACAGGTTATGAGGCCCTTGGGATTCGCTTTAATGAAGTTAGGAACCATTGATTGCAATCAGAAACTAATTCCTTGGCATCCATTTTGACTCTTGATAGTTCAAGGACCCGGTTGGTTGGTGTCTTGTTTTCCCCAATTTTTCGGAGGAAAGAGTTTTCAAAAGTCCTCCAGTTTAGAATGGAAGCTTCTTCCAGAGAGAAATACCACGTAGACGCATTTTCTTCGAAGATAAGAGGAAACTGACGACATACGACGTCTTCATGACGAATGCTTTGTAACCTAACAACCAAAAAAAATTTCTTAATATGGTTCTCGGTTGAATCCTATTTGTCGGGGTCAAATTTAGGGAGGAATTTCTCAAGGTGTTTGGGCATTTCATGTTGAATTCCAGGTCCAGCAATTGCATCAGCAAACAACCAAGGTTGGTAAGGAGGAGGATTTTGGTTTGCATTCGCTCCGGCCATGTTTAGGGGTTGATATACAATGACTTGATAGGCGTTATCTTCGAATTCAATCTCGGACCTGTCCCCTTCTTCGGAATTATCCTCCGACTCATTTTTGGGGGTGTAAGGGGGGGACTCGGGAGGTGAGGGTGGTATACCTCCTGCCCCACCGACGAGTATATGATATTCAAGATTGAATTCTGAAGCCTCAGGGAAATCGGACGTGTCTTCAGGAACATGATATTCAGGAGTCTCGATCGAAGGGTTTTTTAGATAGGAGTATGGGTTAGCGAAATAGGGATCTGTATGATGAAGATTTTCCTGATTTTCAGGCAGAGAGTAATCTAAGGTCAGTTGTCCAGTCTGTCTGCTACATTGTATAGTTAGAGCTCGATTGGTTCATTCTGTTGAATGCCTGACTAGAGAGTCAATCTCTGCGATAGTTAAGATATGAGGTTGAGGAGAAGAGAAAGATGTTTCGGGATGAGAGGAAACGCGGTGAGTGTTAACCTGAGCTGGAGTATTCACCGTATATTCTGAAGGGAAGTCATTATGTTCAGAGGAAAATTGATGGGAATCAGTCGTGGAGGAAAAGCTTACTTGTGGGGCCGAACGGGAAGAATTCAAATTTCTATTTGTAGCCATTCAATTCTTTGGCCCTCCTAGCGCCATTTTGTTGACGGGCCGGAATGACCTGTTCAATCAATTGAGGGAAAACGCCTGGTGACAGGTCCCAACTAGACGCGCTCCTGTTTGGGATAACGCTTCCGACCAGATTTTGGCATGGTTACCAACTAACTAAAATACTAACAAAAAGCTAACTAAATACTAACTAAAATATGAATCTGAGAAACTAAGGTTCTCAGAAGAATTAAAAAAAAAAATTAGAAAAAGAAAAGAAACACATCTAAATGACCTTAAACACAGAGATACGACCAGTGATCTAAGATGCAATTTAAAGCTAATGCTATTTAATCTAACCTCTCCTGATCAGGGGCATAATAACAGAATAAATGAATACAGTGAAAGATGTATATTACTTGTTTAGAATAAGTTCATGACACAAGTTATACAAATATTTGATAGCATAATCTGTATGAACCAAAGAATTGAGAAATATAGCGCGATCACGCTATTGTTGTACTCGCCCTGAGAAATCATGATAACTGTAAGATGCAAATATTTATTTTGAAGTAATTCGTCAACAAACAATCACAAGTTACAAACAAAAATGCATCGTCAAAAAAATCTCATTCACACATATCAATAGCATAATCTTCAGATTCAAAATGTCTCTTGGATTCAAAAAATAACTTTCAGTAAAAATATTGTCCTACTAAGTTCCAAGACCAAAAGCCCTTTCAAAGGGGCAGATCTACCTTTATATAGTGAGGGGCCTCCCTTTACAATCGTTTTTCGTGATGATTATAGAAAATTGAGCCGTTTCACAAAAAGGACTCTTCATTTTCCAGCAAAGATTACAATATCAGGAGAAAACAACATCTGGACAGAAAATGGAAAATTTGGCAATCACAACGTGGTTTGCTCTTGTTGTTGGTCTTGGTGTTCCTTCCAAGTGTAGTGGTCATTAAAAATGCTCTCGATCTTGCTCAATCAATCTCTCTAAGACTGATTCTCCGTTACAAACTTTTGCGACCACTTCTTGTTGTAACCGCTCAACCGTGGCATTTACAAAGGATCGAATCTTCTAGGTGAGCCGAGTAGAAAATAATAGATGTTCATCAATTGACTTTTCATCAAAAAACATCAAATCCTGAATGCTTGTCTAACTGGCCTCCTTCAAATCTTCCACTTCAACTGCCCTGGTGCTAATAGAAGTTGTTTCATCTATTGATTGCAATGGATGTATCCCTGCCTCTGCTACGAGATCATTAGCATTTTTCCACAGTTGTGCACATGTGTCAGCAACCACCCCTTGGGTGGAATGGACACTCTCGAAGAGGGGTTTGTTGGTGTCAAACAACATTTGGTACATGAGTCTTTCTCTTTTCGAATAAACTGGTAGGGAAGTAGGTATAGGTTGTAGCCTGTCTTGCCATTTTACCATCTCCTCAAAAGCCTCACTAGCTTCTCGATACCTCCCTTGAGTCTCAATCAGAGTACTCTGCAGATTTAATTGTTCTTGCCACTCTAATCGTATATCGATCAGTAGACCAAGGAGCTCGTTCTTTACCTTAGCTAGATCTTCGCTGACAGCCAGTGCTTGAACTTTGATGGATTCCACGGTAACTGTTGAGGCCCTAGTCTTTTCTTGAGCGGCACTAAGCTTATATTTTTCTACTTCCAACTCCTCCGTATGGGTGTCCCGTAGGATTTTCATCCTCTTTTCAAACTCTTCATTCATGTTGTCTCTTTGTGCCTGTAGGGCATCACTTATCTTACCTGAGTTTAGGTTTTCAGCTACGGTGATAGCTTCCCGAACATCTATGTCGAATTGGTCTCTTACATCCTTCAGCTCTATTTCGAGCTCTGTTACCCGGGTCCTGACACTGTTCAAGGCATTAGTTACCTCCAAAACAGAGGAGGCATTTAATCCTGCGAAAGCGTTGAGCATTGAAGCCGCTTGAACTGCATTCTCCTCAGGATCAAGGCCGACCTTCCATTCCAAAATACTTCCTGCATGCAACTTTGATTTGGAGTCCTCTCCTCTTTTTCTTTTCGAAGATCTCTTCTCGATACTTCTAGTTCTGTTGTCAAAATAGTAGTCTCCAATGGCGACTACAGATCCTTCAAAATTTAGAGCCTGAGAAGAAAGGGAGGAATCCCCTGGTATGGAGCTTATGGGGGTATACTCCAGAGGAGGTATGTTCACGATGCCTAGGGCGCTCGTCGTCGGGGTGCCTGGGTCCTAGTTTAGATTTTGTTTCGTAATCTCATCAGCTTTCCTCTTTGCTTCAGCTTCTTCAGCCAATCGCTTCACCTCTACCTCTTCAGCCATTTTTTTGGCTTGTGCTTCATCAGCTATCCTCTTGGCCTCCTCGTCCTTCGCTAACTTTTTAGCTTCCTCTCCTTTCTTCTTCTTCGGAGCGGCCTGATGTGTTGTGTGTTCACGTTCTATTCTGATCTTTTCCTCAACTTGTCTTCTTTGAAAGTCTTGCTCCCCCTGGAGCCTTTTTTTCTCAAGTTGTTCTTCCTTTTTGGTCTTCTCTTGTTCTTTGGCACTGCCGGTATCTTTCTCTTGCTGACACAACTTCTAGAATTGGGCCAAAGTTGCCATCTTGAACTCTTCTTGTTCGAGGTCAAGTTCTCGCTTTGCAGCATCATGGGGTAGATGGTGCAGGACCTCATCATACGAGAGTACTCCTTTAAACTTATCCTTCACCTCTACCTCTTCAGCCATTTTTTTGGCTTGTGCTTCATCAGCTATCCTCTTGGCCTCCTCGTCCTTCGCTAACTTTTTAGCTTCCTCTCCTTTCTTCTTCTTCGGAGTGGCCTGATGTGTTGTGTGTTCACGTTCTATTCTGATCTTTTCCTCAACTTGTCTTCTTTGAAAGTCTTGCTCCCCCTGGAGCCTTTTTTTCTCAAGTTGTTCTTCCTTTTTGGTCTTCTCTTGTTCTTTGGCACTGCCGGTATCTTTCTCTTGCTGACACAACTTCTAGAATTGGGCCAAAGTTGCCATCTTGAACTCTTCTTGTTCGAGGTCAAGTTCTCGCTTTGCAGCATCATGGGGTAGATGGTGCAGGACCTCATCATACGAGAGTACTCCTTTAAACTTATCCTCCTCAAAATCCACAATGTGAATATTTGGATGAGTGAGTCCGACAGACCTGACGTGACTGATAGCCAGTTCATAAGGATCGTGGCCTTTGGGTTCACCCGAGCATAGGATTAACTCCTGTAAGGTATCAGCTTCCTTCCTTGCGTGTTGAGCGTTGGAGATGGAAAAACTTCCAATGTAGAGAGGCAAAAGTGGCTACAGTCTTTTACTGTTGGTTTGCAACAATCGGGTGACCCAGGACCCCATTGTTTGATATGTTATTTCTCTCATCAGCAATCGGTCTGGGACGAAAAAGGGAAAGAGATGTGGGGCCCCGGTGGTCCCGTAAACCCTGATGAATGAATAATATTTGTAGAAAAACCAAACGGCCACACCTTTCATCCCATTTCTGGCCTCAAAGGATATCCTATGTCTGGGGAAGCCGAAAAAGACTGAATGCAAAGGTGCAAGGAATAAATTGCAAATCTCATAAAAATGTTGTTTGAAATTTATGCTCCACAATTGGGAGCAATACACATGAACGGGGGGCAGAGTTCGGTTCCAAGTCCATCCCAATTCGAGAAAATGAACTGATTAACAAATGGCGTCTATCATATAAGCAAACATATAAAACATGGCTTTTTCGTACCTGGGAGATTTTTAGCGTGTAGGCAAATGTTAAAGGCAAAGATATCCGCCCAGTTAAATATGTGTCCCGTCATAACGACGATGTGCACTAATGGAAGCCAGTCAATTTGGAAGTGCGTACTCTTCTCTTCTCCATATAATCAGCAGAGCATGGTCGTTAGTAGCTTGTAAGGGATTTTAAGCATGTGGGTGGGGACCCGTTTTTGTCCTTGTTTAAGAGTCTCATCCTCATCCTCCCACCAATGCTTCATCTGTTTTGTCGGTCCTTTGCTCGCATGGGTGAACCCTTTTAGGAAAGGTTCATTCAACGAGCAAGTAGGAGTGGGAAGGTGATACCTGGAGCTAATATCCTCTGGCCTGAGAGAAGCTACTCGTGCTCCTTGTTTGCTCATGATGAGCGTTGTGGAAGCGTCAAATTGTTTGAGGTACCACTGGGCTACCTCGTTATATGGCAATAGTTGTTGCCTAGCAGCTACCCAGTGAATTCCGCTTTTTAGGATATTTTGGTACACCTCTAAGACTTCGTTGTCTTCGGGAAACTTTGCGTATTCGAAAATCCTGTCAATATCTTCAAAGTCGAGGCAGTGCTCCTCGCCAGTATGAGGAATTGTATCAGTCACAAGAGTTTCGACCAGTCAAGACGATGATTCGGGGCCTGCGGGATCCTAGAAGTAAACCGAACTCCTAGGTCTTTCGGGATTTTGGCTCGCCATGACGAATAACCCGCTTAACCTGCAATAACACGTTTAAACGAAATATAAGCTTATCTTAAGTATAAAGCATTAGCTGAAATAATGAAAAATTGGTTAAACGATAGGAAACCAAAGGTTATCGGTAAGTAAAAAGTTGCAGTAACAGAGACGGCAATCTCAGTGACCGAGGGAGTCCGGACGAAAATCAAACTCCGCGGACTGAGTTTTGAAAGCTTACAATGCGAGTTGTGTCCTGAAAGGGTGTTTTTATAATTCGTAATGCACATTCAATTAGAACAAGTATGCCATAACACAGGTGTGTACAAGGATCTTGCCAAATCTGATCTTAAATTTTCCCGTTAATGCACGTCATTTCCAAAAATAAAGCTTATTAATTGGGTTAGGCGCATTGATTAAAACATCGGGGGAGCGCTAAACCACATCCTCGAATAAGACCGTTATCGGGGTCGAGCTTTCGGAGTATGAAAGATCGATATTTTTTTGAACTCCGACAGGAAAGGTATCAAAGTTATATTCCCTAACTCGTGGGCCAATGTGCAGACATGGCACGTCAGCCAATAAATAGTAATATGGATTGAGGTGGGACCCGTCGGGGTAAATCATGATGAGTGCGGAACTAAAACCCCAGGGAAAGGAATCAATCGAATATTCATTGCTTAGAAAGGCGCACTAAATTGTGTGTTTTACCGGATTTCGGGGTTTGGCTGTCAAGGTTTTGAAAGATATGGAAAGTTTGATCTCCGATGATAAAGGTATCGAAGAATATTCTTTGGCTTAGGGGAATGTGCGGGACACGCACGAGAAGGGTCAAAAATTCATCGAAGTTTTATTTTCGGAGTGCGAAAAGGTGATATTTAAAAGGGGCCCCGACGAGGATGGTATCGAAGGTAATATTCCTTCGATACCTTAGAAACACGATTATATTCCACAAGCAATAAAGACAATTTATTTAAGAAAGGAATAAAACAAGGCAGACAACAATCCAATCTTTGGATGCCACTTGGGCAAGTGGTCGCTTGACAGGTTAGCACGAACTTTGGGGCGCTGCGCAAGAAAGTAGGATAAGAGTTTGAATGATCGGAGCGCTAAGATCGGAGTTAGTTAGGGCTATGGTTTTCTTAGAAAAGTAAGGATACGAGTCTTGTAGGCAAAAGATAGGCGCAAAAAGAAAAAGGAGAAAAGATTTTGGGGGCCCCATAAAATTTATAAAGATGGGAGCGTTGTTGTGGGATGCCCCACAACACAACCCTACTGCTTTACAAACTGGTGTTGCAGTGGTGACAAATTAGACGACATTGGATGGCCCCACCTCCACAATTGCCTCACATAATTGGTCCTTCAAGAACAAAGTGTTCTTCTCTTGACCTGAATAATCAATGGCCTCTCAAAAATATGGAGCAGATATGGAAGAGACAATGATGTTTATTAATGGACAATTCTGACAACCTATCCAACCATCCATAAGAATGGAACATCCTTCTAGACTCCAAGACGCCTTCAATGATTTCTCAAGATGTGCTTTCTCCTTGTCAACCAACACAATCCAAAACTTCTCATAAAAAGGTGGTTTATATCCTATTGGTCCATCATTAATGACATGAACCATTTGTTCAAAACAAGGTGAGCAAGCTGAATTGAAAGGAATGTCACACATAAGAAATTGTCTTGCTATTGCAAGATTAACACCTCCCCTGCCCTTCACATCAAACATATCATAAATCCCACCCATTTTAGGTTTCTTATGTGATGTAGTTGGATTTTTTTTAGATGATTTTGACAGCACATACTCATCACCAAAAGCAATGTCATCATCATATCACATTTCCAACTCTTTAGATTCATTGTCACTAGGGTGTGGCAGTGATATTGTTTTATTGGGTACCAAACCATCAGCTCGTTGTTGCTCCCTTTGTGCAGTAAGGATTTTAGTAGCATCTTTAGGGTCTCTCGTACAAGATTCAACACACTTTCTTGGAATATTCATAAAATGGGTTTTCACTTGAGTATAGTTGTCTTTCCAATCTAAAGGACAAAGCTTGCATTTGATGAATCTAGTCCCCGCCGCACCCTTGGGCGGCTTTACCTTCTACACATATTTCCACAATGGATGGAGTGGATTTGATGAAGTCATGGAGAAATTTCAAGAAGAAGAGGAGAAATCTGGAACTATAATTTCAGCACTTAAAATTGCTTCAAAAGATGAGAGAATACCCTTGTAACGGAAGATTTGATAATCGAACGCAGCAGTCCAATTCACCACTTCATTGTCTAATGCTATCCACAAATTTGCAACAAGAAAAAAGCAATAAAATCACTAAACTCTTGGATTGTTTCTCCCTTCACTGCTAAAAATGAAATGGTCAAAATGAAAGGTTGTTTTCGTGTTTTGAGTGCATAAGAGTGTTAGGCAAATGAGGGATTAGGGTGTTGCAAGGGGGGCAACCATTTCTCTTGTTTTTGAGCTTATTTTCCTTTAAAAAAAATTAAGTGGAACTCCCACCCCGAAGAACCCGCAGAATACCCAAATCGGGGTGTGAGACCCAACTCAAGGGGTCATACCCATCTCATGCTTGGGAAGTACCTGGCCAAACTTAGGTTCGTTGGGTTCTACTGTGTTCTTCTGAGGACATTCTGGCTCTGAAACACAAGACTGATGATGAGAACCCACTCTAAGTTTGAGCACCCATGGTCCAAGTACAAGAGTCCCAGTAATGTAACATTGAACATAGCAATAATATATCATTCCACTAGCCTGTCAGGGGTAGACCGAGTGGCTAGGACTAACAGTGTTAATGTCACCCACCTCGATTTGAATCATGTCTAACCTTGATGCATGATTGCAGGCTTTGCATGTAAAAACTAGGGTTATAGTGGCATCTCGAAGGAATTGACCCTGGGTCTCACAGGTGATATTATGCCAAATTACCAATTTCCCTAGTCCGGATATATATATATGTCATTCCAGTTCCTTTTCTCTCTTTTTTTCTACATTTATTATCTGCTATTGTGCTTGCATGAAACTCTAACATGGTATCAAAGCCATGGCAGAAGGAATCCAAGGAGACGCGATGAAGAGGTCTACGAGACAGTGACAGCACTAGAAGGAGCCAAGGCACTATGACATGCACATGAAATTCGACACTAGATAAAGACAATGAGAGAGACCAACTAACCAAAGATAAGTTATTATTTTTTTGGTGAATTGATTATTTAGAAGGTTCCTAAAGTTTATAAACTTAGGAGAAGAAAATTAAAAATTGTGATTATCGAGAGAGAACATCAACGGTAGCACGTGAAGAGTGTGAAACACGACAGAGCCACAAACTTGGGCGTGCAACATGAGAAGAATGTAACACACGGTAAATCCACGGAGGTAGGTGTGCAACACATGGAGAGTGTGATGCACATCAAAGCTACAGATGTGGGTGCCACAGTGAAAGTTAATCCTAGCAGAGAAGAGATTGCAAGTAAGAAGGAACAAAGCTTTGTAATAGAACAAACATTATTGCAAAGGAATGTAGTAAGCAAGCTTTGTATATCCAAAGGGGCTATAGAAGGGATAATGAGTACAGTAAGGCCACAATGCACATGACTAGAGATACAGAGATAAAATCACAGACGTATCCATGCACAGAGTGAGCCCAAGTGTAGAGGCATTGATAGGCATTGGGCATAGATAAGGCACTATGTAAGAGGTGCAACCACGGACATCCAACAAGCACAGCCCTCAAAAATTCCATAAAGAGTCATACAAGGTCACGGGCATAGGGGCTACAAAGGCAAGGGCTAATAGGGTTGCAGGTGACCACATGAACAAGAGTGGGTCTTGCACAAATCCCAAGAACAAAATGCATGGTAATAGGCGCATATGACATAGACAAGTGTGAATCTGAGACAAAACTAGGCATGAAACTCTTCAACAAATGCGATCAAGCTCGAACAACCCAAAAAAATATCGCAATCAAGCACACAACCCAAGAATAGGTGTCCAAATCCCAAAATTGGGCACAATAAATTTAAACCCTTTTACTATTTGAAATTTTTTTTCCAAACATATTTTTTGGATTGGTTTTGGATTAACAGTGTAGCGAAGTGTTATGAGAAGAAACATATAGTACTGGCTTGTAACAGTGGCAATGAACAATGTATGAGGTGCAACAGCATGTCAAATAACCTTATTCGATGTTGAATTTAATCAGAATTCAGTGTTTTGATGATTAGTTTGGTGCTCGTTATTTTTTTATGGCAAGTCTATCAAACATCATGCTAGATGCTAGTCAGAAATTTAATGGCCATAATTTCAGTACTTGGAAGCAAAGAATGATAGTCATTTTCGCATATACATGCCTATCAAGGGTTGTCATGGGTAGAGAAGTTAGAGAGACCAATGACAAGGAGGAATTGGAAGCACTAGTAGGCAAGGCGATTTTGGAGAAAGAGAGAGCTATGAGACTGTCATGCTCATTAAATTGTCTGTGACTAAAAATATGTTACTGGAAGTTTTGGATAGTGACAATCTCTACACAGTTTGGAAGCGACTGTGAGAGATGCTTGAAACATCAAATAAAGGTAGAGAAAAGTTTATTTTTAATAAATATGGAAGGAGGAGAAAACCCCTTCCGTAACAGATTTAGAAATCAAAGAAATTAGATATCAATGACTTTCCATTGGTAAAAAAAAATAGGTGATGAAGATTTGGTTGTTATAGTCATGAAAACTTTTCCACCATCTTTTGAAAACTTTGTTGGAACTTGAGACATAGAAAGTCACATCAAAATCAATTGATATTAGTTTAGAAAAGTTGTACAATAAATTGCTTCAAAAAGACCCAATGGCAATGGAGCTTAAGAGAGTGCCCTTGCAGCCAAGTTCAAGAGCAAGGGCAAACCATAAAATGGCAGCAAATTTTTAAGTACAAACAAATCTGGAAAGAAGCATTTTTACTATGGAAAAAATGGCCATGTAGGTAAAGATTGTCAAAACAATTGTGGTATGAGCAACAAAAACAAGGGCAGCAAACTGGAAAGCAGCAGCAAACTGGAAAGCAGCAGCAATCTGGAAAGGTGTTAAAAAATTTCATGGATGTCAAGATCGGATTACTTAGATCTAAATCTAAATCTGAAAATGAAAAATTTATGAAACACCAATCAAAACTTATTTTCGGAAACAAAAGTTGTACAATGATAGATCGGGGAAAGATACATCATATCTAAATTTGAGATCAATACATCTAGTATTGAGTAGTAGATGTCAAAATTTCCCTTGCTGAAATTTCAAAACAGCAAACAAATTTTCAATAGTAACACTCTTCAAACTTCGAATAACACCAAATGAAAATAATTACAATACCAAATACAAGAGAAAGGTAGGTGCGCGTTCTTGAGTTCTCATCTGTTAACTCACCCTCTAACTCTCCTAATGCTTCTCTCAAGCAAACACAGAGGATAGAGACAAATCAACAAATAAAGAAGATGCCAAAACTCACTCGCGACTCTTCCAAGCTGGCAAACTGCTTATTCTAGGAGGGCCCCCCTTTGGAGATAAGCATACTTAAACTTCATTCATATGCATCAAACAATCCTCTCAAGATAGCCCGTGAGAGCCTATCCCTTTTCCCTTCTTTCCCTCCCTACCATTGCACCTTCTGCACGTTTGCTCAGGCCCTCATGGCCCCCTGCTCATATCTTGGAATTCCCGCCCCCACCATTCCCACCCGTGATCACTACTACCTCAGGCATCCTCCCAGCACCACCCCTCCCCTCATCCGCCATGCTGATAAGTCCCCTCTTTGCCTCACTCACTCAGCACTCCTCACCACCCGATCTACTCTAGCTCTGCCACATCACAACCTTCCTCTCCCAACTCAGTCCCACCTCCTTCTTTCCCATCTCTCTCATCTTGTCCACCCCCTTCATCCTCTCCCTACTTCAACCCTTCTCTACTGACACCTCCCTCCTCACCCTATTCCGCCCCTTCTTCAATAGCACTCGCAGCTCCTCCTTGGTGGCCCTTACATCGCACCCCAACTTGGTCTCTAGCCCTTTGACTCCCACAACTGTGCATCCAATACTACATCCAGCCCCATCTCCTTCCTTCCCCCCCTAGCAAGGAAATACCCACCTCGGCCATTGTCACCCATAGGAACTAGGACTCTACAGTTGGACTCAACAGCAACTAGGAATGAACAGTAGTGAGCACTGGGAATAAATGCAACTTTACACGCAACAACAACTGGGAATATAAAGGTACACTTAGCAACAGACATAGTGCAAGTGTTACATAGAGAACACAACAATATGGCATTCTGCAACCCTTTAAACATGACAACGGAACTCAATCCCCCATCCCCCATGGACATCTTGGATTGGACAATTCATCTTAACGCCATCATAGCCAAATTGGAGAAAATGGAGTCTGAAATATCGCCTACTCCACTCCCCAATCCATGACCTCATAGGCAAAATAGTGGAGGTTGAGTTCAAAAACCACAGCCTTAAGCAACTGATAACAAAGATGAAAACTAAAGAGAACATTCATTTCCAAAACTGGCTTGGAGACATCTCCACATTACAATTAAAAATCATGAACCTAAAATCCATACAGGAAAAAATGAGTTCCCAACAAGTACATATCAAACAAGAAACAAAATCCTAGGTCTAG
>JASDQU010169857.1:13873-24636 GCA_032191745.1 Picea mariana | reverse complement strand
AACTTTGGCTAGGTCTAATAATGCCAGCCTCTAACATTTCTTCAACCATGCGCTCAATTTCACTCTTCTGGGCGTAAGGGTATCTGTATGGCCTGATGTTAGGAGGAACACTCCCAAGAATTAGGTGAATTTCATGATCATGATTTCGAGTGGGTGGAAGACCTTTGGGAATATCCTCAAATACTTTGGAATGCTTATCAATGATCCCTTGGAGATCTTGAGGAATAGATGGCTTAGATGTTTGAACATATAGTGAGCATAGTTGTGCAATAATGCCTTGATGCCCATTTTTCAATAATCGTGTCATGCCATTAGATCTTTATCACCTTATCGTGTTTCCCTATGACACCTCTTAACTCAATTTCTTTTCCTTCCAATGAAAATTTCATGAAAAGTTATCGAAAATTAAAATCCATTGTTCCTAATGATTGTAGCCATTGGATTCCTAGTACAAAATACGCACCACCCATNGTATAAAAATCATTGGACTATTCATTACATATTCCCCCATAGTAAGATTGATCTTATTACATTTTCCTGAGCAATTGATAGTTCCTCCATCTGCAATCATTACTTGAAACTCTGGCACTGGATATACAAATCAATTGAGATCTTTGGCTGATTTATAGTGAATGAAATTATGAGTACTCCTAGAATCAATTAGGACTATTACCTTTTTATTTTTGATGTATCCTTTGATCTTGAGGGTTTGAGGAGTGCTAATTCTAGCCAATGCATTACACAATATCATGGGAGTCAACTCTTCAGACGAAATTTCTTCTATGTTTTCATCTTGAGATGGTTCTTGTTCTTGTTCTTCTTCCTCTTCACAATCTATGTAGAATATTTTATTTTCACCACACTTATGTCCCTTAGTATACTTGTTTTCACAATTAAATCAGAAACCTTTTTCTTTTCTTTCCTCCAATTGTTGAGGTGACAACCTTGTAGGTTGAGGTGTTTTAGAAGAAGGAACATTGTTCTCTCTATAGATGTTAGGATTGGTCCTTCTAGTAGCCATAGCCATATTTTCACTTTCAACATTTCTTGCCACCTTAAATGCATTCTCCAATGATATGGGTTTCCAAAGATGAACCTCATGTTGAATGTTATCCTTTAAAGTTCCTATGAATACATCAATCAAGTTCTCATCTAGAATATCTGTTACCTTTATATTCAATCTTTGGAAGTTCTCAATGTGCTCGGTAACTGAACCCTTTTGCTTGAGATTTATCAATTGGCTAAAGAAGGTATTGCTCCTTGTATCCTCATAGTGTCGTATCATTTCTTCTGTGAAAATTGTCCAAGTGACAAGTGATTTGCAAGAAAAAATCCATCGATACCATACAAATTGATTGGGTTCTAAATATAAAGAAACAATTCGTACCTTTTGTGTGTGTGGCACATTATGTAGATCAAATAATTGCTCCATCTGAAGTATCCATGTGATTGGGTCCTTGCCATCAAACTTCCTCATATCGATCTTAGGAACGTGGTTGGCCTTCAACCCAAAGATGGAGTTTCTCCATTCTTGATTCACGTTCCTTGTGTCCTCATCATGAATTTCATCGGATGCATTTTCACTTTCAGGTGTCTTCTTTGTTACGAAATTTTTCAATACTTCCATGATCTCCTCTTTTAAACCATCCATCTTAGTATTTATTGCCTCCAACTTAGCTTCCATGTCTTGTAGTTCATATTTTGTTACTATCTTCTTTTGTAAATCATTTATGTCCCTACGCATTTCTTCACCTTCATCAAGAGTCCAAGTAGGATTGTCTGGAGGCTTATTTGGTGTAGAAGTTCCCTTTTTGGGTGGCATGTTGACCAAGTATCACTTTTGAATCTTGATTTTGAGGTGGTTCTGCTAGACAATCTGTCTTCTGTTGTATATCCAAAGTTTTAGCCCTTCTGGTTATGAAACTTTGTTTTATGTAGTTCTCTGATATTTATTCTCTGCAATGCCACAAGTCTGATCAAAATTGGATGTGCCAAGTGGAATTTACGGTAACTTTCCCACAACTTGTTGTTTTTTGTCCTTTCCAGGAGATCTCACTTGTATAGCGTGCCCCACACAAAATAATTGATATAAAACTCCGAAACCCATACCAGAAATACTATAGACTATCCAGTATCCAATGAAATTGGTCTCACTCAATTTGGATACTCTAGAAAGATGTTATGATTGTTTTTCCTAGAACACCTTCTTGAGACTAGTCAATAGGACTAGTCAAATACCCTATCTTCCATAGGGTGTATCTACAAATGTAAGATGACCTAGAAGCTGAAATTTTTACCACAGATACCTAACTAATTTATGTGAATATCCTTTGGATTTTAGGGTCTGAAACATTACAAAATAATGTTTATAGTGAAAATTCCGTAATGAATCAGTTCAGGATGATTCCAGAACCATATATTGCATAGGGTGTATCTCTAAAAGTATAAGGCCTCAGGAGCTCAAATTTTAACCCAACGTACCTTGATCCATCTACTAAATATCCTCCAAGCCGTTTCTTCTGAAACATTGTATAAAAATCTTATAGCCAAAATTCCAAGGTTTCTCAGATGTAGCAGCGAAACCCCAAGACCTTGAGCTTTGATACCATATGTTAAGAACCAAATATCAATATAGCATAGAAAAACCTCAGAATAAGTACTCAACGCCTTGAAAAAGAGATAATTTTAGATAATAATCCTCTTTGAGGGGGAAACCTCCTTTTACCCCACATAAATGTTCAAGTACAAGATGACTCCAAATGAAAATGTCTCCTTGGTATATATAGTAGAATAGGAGTTATAATTACAACTAATGGAATAAATTTGACATAAGTAAAATAACATTACTAATGTAATATGCCCCAATTAAGGGGTAATGAGCCAATATTAGGGCTTAACACAAGAGGTATTTTAGTTCCTAAAATCTCCCTTCTCATTTTGACGTCCAAATGAATTTAACCCCCTTTTTCTGAAGGGCAATGATTGGACAACCAATCTTGGAAAACCCTTTGATGAATCTTATATAGAGTCATGCTAAGCCCATGAGTGGACCTAATATCAGATACATCTTTCAGGGTAGGCCATTCCATAATGGATCTGATTTTTTCAGGGTCCACTACCACCCCTTCCTTAGATATGACATAGTCTAAGTAGTTGACTTGCTTCTGAAATAAATCGCACTTGATAAAATTAGCGTAGAGATGATGTTCCCTTACTAATTGAAGTACGACTCTAAGATGTTCTTCGTGCTCCTCCCTATTCTTGGAGTAGATTAGGATATCATCAATGAAATCCAATACAATTTTTTCTAGAAATTTGCTGAGTACATTATTCATCAAGCACATAAAAGTTGCAGGGGCATTGGTTAACCCAAATGGCACCACCACAAATTCGTAGTGACCATACCTCGTTATGAAGGTTTTTATGTGGATATCTTCATCCCTAATCTAGACTTGATGGTAGCCCAATCTTAGGTCAATCTTTGAGAATATGGATGCACCTCTCAATTGGTCAAACAGATCATCGATTCTCAGTAAGGGGTACTTGTTCTTTATAGTTTCCTTATTGAGTTGTCTGTAATCTATGCACAGTCGGAGTGTGCCATATTTCATTTTCACAAATAGCATGGGTTCTCCCCATGGAGACACACTAGGTTGGATTTTTTCTTTTATCCATCATCTCCTTTAGTTGTAGCTTGAGCTCAATGAGCTCCGACGTGCTCATTACGTATGGTGTTCTAGATGCTGGTACCGCTCCTGGTGTAACTTCTATTGAGAAGTCAATATCCCTTCTTGGAGATAGACCTGGTACTTCTTTTGGGAATACGTCCTTGTATTCTCTTAATATAGGGTGGTCCTTGAGGTTTGGTGTGTCATCGTCGACGAAGTCCAACATCTGCATTACATATAAGGAACACCCTTTTCTGCAATACTTCTTCATTTGAAGGGTCGATATTTGTCTCACTGAGACATGCTTCTGAATCCCTTGAAGGGCCATATTTCTCCCATTTTCATTTACACATTCTAAAGTTTTATGGTAATAGTCCATTTTAGTTTTATGAGCAGCCAACCAGTCCATACCAATCAACAAATCATGAGATCCCAAGGGAAGTATGTTAAGGGTCGCTTGGGTGGGCAATCCACCCATGAAGAATTGGCAGGCTGGTATAGCCTCTGCCACCTTTATTTTGGTCCTAGTGGTTAGTTGTACCAACCACATTTTAACATGTCTGGTTGGTTACAGTTTACACTTATCGATAGTTTGAGGGGCTACGTAACTAATATTAGAACTTGGGTCAATTAAAATAGAAATTGGATGGTTGGCGATCATACCTTCTAGCTCCACTATTGAAGCTTGATGGTCGGCTTGATTATTTTCCAGGGCTGCATAGATTCGTGGCATGATCCTAGCCACATCGTTGATGGTGGTAGATTCTTGGATATTGTATACCCCCTTACTATTTTGTTTTCTATGTGGGCAGTCCCTCAGCCTATTATTTTCTCCACAACCCCAACATTTTAAAGGTTCCTTCTTTAGGTTATCGATCTTTGTTGGGACTGTCTGAAAAGGTTTATTTCCACTTTGAGAAGGGAAATTATGCTGATATACACTTCTAGCTGGAAGGCTCCCCCTAGAATATTTTCCATAGTTCCTAAATCTTGAGGATTTAAACCTTTTCTTCTGGAACCCCGAACTATTCTTTTTCTTCCAGTCCTCTTGGGGTATTGTCTTGTTCCCAATATGTTCATAACAATACCTCGCCTTCTGAATAGCCTCTTCTAGGGTCCTTGGTTTGTCCAAATCAATCTTGTTCCGGTAGGTCTGAGGTAACCCACTAATGAACCGCTGCATTTTTTCTTTTTCATCTTTCATGTAGGGTACATACCTCAATAGTTCAAGGAATTTATTGACAAATTCCTCTATGGTGAGTTGTCCCAGCTGAAGTTCATAGAATTCCTTAGTTTTCTCATCCATGTATGTTTCTGACAGATACTGCCTTCTGAATTATTTCTCGAACTGTTTCCATGACAAGTCCTTCTCATGGACTCCTTTCACATTCCTCAGGTCTTCCCACCATATGGAAGCCTTTCCATTCATGTTGAAGATGTCTATTCGAGCCTTCAAGTTTTCGGAGTAGTCGTGGAATCTAAAATACTTCTTTAAACAAAGCATGCAAGCTTACACCTCCTTTCCATTCTTTATCTCTCTATCTAAAGAGGGTGTTTTGGCTTTCTTGAATTCTTTAGGGCCACTGGTTTTGGAACGTTTCCATTTCTTTCCTTTCTTCTGAGAATGCGAGCTGGTCCCACTACTAGAAGACCCTTCATAGTTATCAGCTTCCTTTCCAGAGGACTCTCCTGATGAGTGTCCCTTGCCTCTAGGTTGGACCTTCTTTACGGTACTTCTCCCAATGGGATCACTTGTGGAGACATGCTTTCGGGTCTCAGGTGGACTCTAACCTCTCTTCTTGTGTCATCGGTCTACATGACTGGTTGCGGGTTTGTCTTGCAGTTGCCTTTGTATGTCAGATAATCTTTGTAGCAATACTGCATTAATTTCCATTTGTTTCTCTTTCTCCTTTATCAGTCTCTCATTGTCATCTTTGAAACTCCATAGCCAAGGATGATTTTAAGGAGGAAAATTAAAATTGAAATGTAGAAACCTTGGCTAATCTTACTAGTCCTTAATATGCAAAATGTAAAATGTTTGGCAATATTTTTGTAAAAATATTCAAATTTCTAAGGATTTTATATAGTTTATATAAAATTTTGGCGATTTTTAAGGTAAAATAATTTTATTCCATGAAATTTGGGCAAATCATTTTTAGAAAAAATGGAAATTGGCGAATCTTTTTTTTGAAAAAAACATGGAAAATTAACCCATTTACGAACTTTATCCCCTAAAATAATCTATGTCCTTAGCTCGAACTTGAGACTTCTTATAGTTTAATCCAGATCGAGAGGGGTTTCCACTTCCATCCTTTCATCATATTCCTCATCGCTATTGTGGGAGACATCCCCCACTTCATGGAACGTCACCATCCTTTAGTATTGGTGTCTTCCTATGATTCGCTAACTATTCAAGTGTTGCCAAAAAAACATATAGTTAGCTAACAGTTTATTAGTCCATGAACAATACACGGTTTAAAAATTCATAATGTACACACAAAATAGAAAGTTTCATTCCTTTCCTTAATAATATTTTTAAATCAGTCCTCTTAAGAAAGGTAAGGTAGGGTGTCACTCCTTGGAAAGTACTCATATAGGGTTATTTAAGCAACTCATCCATGAGCCCAAGTAGGCCAAGTGTTGTAACCATGCTCTGATACCAATTTGTCACACACCCACTATGAAAAAATGAAATTTTTCCTTTTCTCGAGGGACACAATCCCCTGAATTCCTATGGGGGCCTAGTGCATTCTAGATCTTCCCTTATCCTCCTCCATGTGATCGTTGGCTCTGACCATAGGCCTTACCAAAAGGCGCTTCTGAATTTCGTGTATCAGGATTTCAGTGTGTGAGATATCCCCGAATCCCTGTCCTTTGAAATGCCGAGACCCGAAATGGGGTTAATGAGCTCTTTGGCTCCCCTTTCTCCTACTCCATGCGAACACCTTCATGACCACATGCTAACACCAAATGGCGCTACCAGAACTCAGTTTTCGGGATTCCTATTGCAAGGGACCCTTGTTCCTTAAATCCCCAAAACCCGAAATAGGGATAAGATTCTTGGCTCCTCCCCTTAATCCTTCTCCACGTGACCCTGTCCTGTGGCCTAGGGGTACTCCTCTGAGTGCTTTGTATTTCATGATTTGGGAAATCACGATGCAGTGCTTCCGCCTTTCCCTTTCAAATCCCCAAAATCTGAAAGCTAGATACCATCTGGATCTATGGTCTAGATCTTCAACTTGATCAACGACCCATATTAAATCCTGACATTCTACCTTTCGAGATTTTGGCGGGGTCTTCACTCCTATTTCCCTAATGACCAAAAACCCAGTGGCTTCTGGATCTCTGCCAAACTTTCTCCAAAATGGACGATCCTCGTTGATCTAGATCCGACAGTCTAGATCTTTCACGACCCAATAGTCGTGGTTCATTATCGGTGATTCTCGGTCAAGAGTCTGCAGAATTATTCTCTTGTGATTTCCCAGTGTCAAAATGCCAATTGACAATCACATGTCCCCTCTAATGGATGGTTGTTACCTTTAGCCATGATCAACGATTGTGATCTTTTTAGTATGATCAACGGTCGCGATCAAATCCTAGATTTCTCCTTTTCGACAAATTGGGAGAGTCTTCACTCTCGATATCCTGGTAAGAAAATCCCTAATGGATGTGGGTCTCTGACATGCGTCCTCTGGGATGGACGATCGTGATTATGTATGGATGACCAATGGCCTAGATTCAAACCCAAATTTCTTATTTTCGAGATTTTTGTGGAGTCTTCGACTCCAAACTCCCGAAATCAAAATGCCAAAGTGTCACCTGACTACCATGCATCCCTGGCAACAGACGGTTCTGATCCTTTCCACAGATCAATGAATTTGATTCAAACTGGGATTTCGCGTTTCGTGAATCCTTCGAACTCTACCCATTGACTCTTCTGATGTGTGAGTCAGCGAAACACCAATCGCCCTCCACGTGTCCTTTTCGATGGATGGTCAAGATAACTCTCGATGATACTGGGATATACAGGCCTGATTCCTTCACTACTTGCGAAGATGGAAGGGGTCAATGCACTAATGCCTGAGCTTCTTTTCTAGATCCATCAATCCCGACATACCTAGGATACTCTCGAAAGGATCTCGTCTGTTCGTTTTGAAAATGAAAGGAACCGCCCTTTTCGCTAATTAGACTCTCTATCCTTTATGATATTAGTCGATGAAATTCAAGTTCTTGGAGCTTCAATCTACCTCGACTCTGAAACATTCAGGAGATAACTCCTTCTTACACCGGGTTTCCAGGCCTGGATCACCTGATCCTTCAGAGGGTTCTTGGGTAGTCATTCCTAGGCTGCTGACTCGAATGTAGTGCCTTCCTAAATCAATGAGTTATGGCTATGACACCGAGGCAGGGAAATACCATGGGTTTACCGTAGTAGTAGCCATGCTGAGGAGCTTTCTCTGACTTTGAAAAATGATGAAATTCCTTGGGGAAAGTGCCCTCGAGGGATTAAACCAGAATACCAAGAGAATTAGGTAGATGGGATGATTCTCAGTGGAATCGACTCATGCTCCCGACTTACTCATCTTATACAGAGACCAACTATGGAATAAGTATACACATGCATTTATTATTTACAATCTAATTATCAAGAATTCATAGCATACAAAAGCCATCTATAAGCATATAAACATGAGCATGTGTCCATGATATTCAATTCGAAATACAAGACATAAAAACACTTATCGGAACCACTAGACATGATGTGACTACTGATAAGGGGTGCTCGTTTCCACCCAACCTTAGGCTTAGTCACTCCCAATGGATTTATCACTTGCCACCCCCGAGCTTAAGCCACGATTCTTTGAGACACAATCTCTTACTTCCAGCTCAATGAAAGTTAGGGATGAAGCTTACTCTCCTTCTCCCTATATAAGAATAGATGAGGAAAAAGGTTACTCTCCTTCTCCTCCCTCAGTCTCCATTCCCGTGATCATAACTCAACTTCCCGTTGTTTTTCTCCTCTTTCGGACCTGAGAGGTTTTCTTGCCCTCGTCCCTGTATTTCTCGCAGGCTTCGTCCTCTGTCCACCTCACTTATCCTTCTTTCCTCCCTTAGAAAGTTTGTGTGTGGATCAAATTTCCCCGTCTGTGGTCAGGTCCGAATACCATCCGATAGGCAGTCTACTCCATCCCTCATTAACTCTTGAGGAGGCCCTTCCCACCTACCAACCTGACGGAAATTCATTTCTGGGCAGATAGTTGTTCTTATATGAGCAACATTAATTCCAGTATGGTACTGGTTCGGTGTAGGTTATCGCAACCATTCCGGGTTCCCTCCACCACCTTTTTATTACAAATCATGGCCTTTCTTTCGTAACATGTTTGCTCTCTCAGAAGTCACGCAACATGTTTCAATTTTCCAACAAAATAATAGGATTTACATTCATCGACCTTTATACAAAGTTCCACCAAATTAAACATCCACAATTTGAGTTTGCCATAGTTCCTAGCCAATAAAGTTATATTTATAGACTGGGGGAAGCAGGGTGTTACAGATAACCACAAACCTACTTTCAGACTGGAAGCTAGTCTTCTTCCAATCTAGAGAGAGCTCTCTCCTACTAGTTCTTCAATCAATACATGGGCTATCCTTTATGTGGATGACATGTTTATGAAATGGTTTGTAGGGATAGAATAAACATCCATTGGGCATGGAGTCATAAGGGATATCAACTCTAGGTTTTCAGAACTTGGTAGAAAAGAATTTAATCTCAGAGGACAGACAACCAACTATTGATAGACTTAAAATCTCTAAAGAACGGATGGATGAAAAACAAAACACTGAAATCTACACAGAGAATTCAACTTAAAGGAATTTTGTGTAAACTTATGATACTAAAAGTGAATATCTGAAATAAGATAGACAAAGAGCATAATAAAATGAATTATGCATCAAATATTTCTTAATCAAATGAAGAAGAACATATTCATGATAAAAAATAAGGAAAACATACACTAAGAATACTGACTACAACAATTGAACATAGGAATCTCTAAGTAAATAGCTCAAACACTTGTATGTAGACCTGTCATTAATATCCAGGAAATATTACAGTACCAACAATATTTATTACTCAACTCTCAAACCCGTCTATTGTATTTTTCATTACAATATATAGCATTACACATCATACTAACTACAAGAATTCAAAATAATTAGGGTTTCATACTCAAAAAAAAGTTACAACTCATAAATTGCTTACTTAACAAACTACTAACTAATTTTCCATGGACTCCTATAATTTAGGGTTTCAATTCTTGACTGACTTATACAACCATGATACATTTTTGTTACATATTTTAAGTGGAAAAATGATTCATTATTTGATATTGGTGTTGACACAGAGAATTCATCGTATATGGAATCTAAAACTTCTTCTTCATGTGTTAACTGGTGATTTCGCAACAACTAGGAAATTTGTTGTGAAATCTTTGTTTGAGAAGTTTTGCAGCAAACGTTGTTGCGAAGTATCTTTTTGAATTGTTGGTGTTTAAAAACCACTCCAGGATTGATCGAAAATTCTGAACTGAACTCCCAAAATCAAAAACATGTTGTGCCTTGAATATTACCAAAGTATTCCTCTATAACTTGTGCCAACAAATCTAGATTATTTTTTGCAATTTGTTCTTTCCTCGGTTTGTCCTTTGTCTTCAATGTCTTATTCTATATGTATAGATTTTTGATTTGTTTGTGTAGGGTTAAAGATATTTTGACCATACTCTTGTTATTCTCCAAGGCTCTTGCACACAGGTCTAAGTGTTCTGCCATCTTCCTTTTTATTTCTTTGTTTTCTTCCCTCAATTGCACAATTATAGCCCAGGCCTCTTTCAATTGTCTCTTTAGTATTTTAACTTTCATGTTCTCCCCTTATGAAGGAGATTGAACCTCAACAACTTCTTCAGAAACAAGCTGAGCATGCATCTCTGGTCTAGTCTCTTCAACATGGATCTTCCCTCTTGTTGATGATCTGGTTATAGACCTACAAAATATTTTTTTGTCAAGTTCTTCTGGACTAAACATCACTTTTTTTCTTGG
>JASDQU010169857.1:3405-13803 GCA_032191745.1 Picea mariana | reverse complement strand
CAAGAATTAGCTTCTTTGTTGAAGACTTGGTGAGTGGTGTCCTGGGTTTTTCCACTTTTGTTGTTTCAGGAGTGAAAAGGAGCTTCTTTCCTTTCATCATTCCCCTCCCACTGCTAGGGATTTATTCAAATTATATAACTATATCAGTGCCCTTAAATGGATTTATACCATTTTTCTTGGACCCTTTTCTAAGAAAGGTATTTCTTGCAGTCTCAGGGGTTTTAATCACATTAGGTTGTTCTTTGTCATCTCCCTTTTTTCTCTTCAAACTAATAGAAGACGTTTTATCACTTTTGGAAGGGGTACTTCCATTAGATGCTGAGGAACTAGTAATTTTTGCACAAAATCCTCATGTAGACAAAAAATCACTCCATTCCCTATTTGTCTTTTTAAGCTCCTCAAGGACTGACAATTTAATGAGACTGAAATGGAACAAACTAGGCTCAACTTGTTTAGATTTGGATTTTACTTTATCATCCATTTTCCCGAGGATTCTACAAAGGTAATATGGGAGATTTAGATATTTCTTACTTGAAAAGTGCATGAGAAGTATGATATGGTACATGTATACCTTGTTGAATTACCCCTCACAAGTGAAGTATACCTAGATCACTCTCAGTAGTTGGTCATGGTATTCTGACATATAGCTCTTTGACACATTCTCATTCTGTAATTCTAAATCAAAATATTCATTACAATAGGAGAAATCTAGAGGTATCCCCTTGAACCACCTCTCACCTTGCAGGGGAATCCATGTTGCTAAGACAATTGTCTTCTCCATGACTTGAATTTCCAATGATCTAACCTTCGTTTTGAATCCATCAAAATTTAGGGAAATATTTTTAGCCACCTCCATGTGACCTCCCTGTAGCTTCTCACATAAGGTGAGGCATCCCACTACTTGGAAAGATTCTCTGAAAATGGGATTTGAATCCAACAATTGCAGGCCCTAAGGTTTGAATCTCACAATGTCACCCCCCTCGTATGCTTTCCTCTTTTTCTTGTTATGATCCATGGTTGTTGGTGAAGAGTGTTGTGATAATGATGGGTGTAGGGGGTATCAAGGTTTAAGAAGCATGCAGGGAATCTTATGATTTATTGTTTATTTGAGAGACAGAGATTTAGCAGAAAGGATTTGCAACAAACTAAACAAGAATTTCACAACAGATAATAATGGCACCATTTTGATAGGAGATTAGGGTTTAAGCACCTGAGGAATGTGTAGCACCAAGTGAAGATTCAAGGGTGTCCAATGATCATGCAAGTTTTTATAAATTAGCAGTAGGATGAATAAATATAGATATTTCCTAGCAGACAGGCAATCTCGTATCCAATGTAGTTTCACAATGGATGTAGGAAATTTCGCAGCGATAATCACAGTTTTCTAGCAAATTAGAAATTTGACGATTTAAAAGAGGAAATACCACATGGCCATAACATATGATTTACAAGGAATTAATAACTCTCATGAACTCACTCTCATGATTTCCTAACCATTATGGAGAGATTTAAAGTGATTTGACATGACATCTTAGTCATTGCGAAAAGCTAGGAGATTTTGCAGCAAGATTGAATTGATTGGTTACACATTTTGAAGAGATACAAATTGGATTAGGAAATATATAAAACCTTTAGTGTAGATGAAGACCTACTCCCATGACATTTTTAATACATGGTGTGATTATCTTAATACTCACCCTCTCAAATTATGACAAAGGACCATGAAACAAGATGACTTGACCTTGGGACAAGACTTACCACTTTAACTATGACTGGGAATGAAATTCTAACTCGCTAGACATGACTTAATCAAAACCAAAATTGACTCATAAGTGAATGAACTCGAAAAAAAATTCATGGGACACTAATCCTAGGAACTTGACATATAGTGTTTGAGAAACCAATACATGATCCAAAGACTCAATTAGCAAAAAAACCAATTGTTTTGACTTTGTAAATTAATACTCCCTAACACTTGGTACAAACAATACATCACTCAAATGAAGTGGGGTACTAGAATCTGAGTGGAAGGAAATGGCCCCAGATACCTTCATAATATATCTTGCATGATCACCAAGTACAACATGCAACTGAGAGTCTTTCTCTACTAGATAAGTGAGTTGCTCTCTATATCCAGTCATATGTCTGAAAGCAACACTATCAATCAACCAAATATCAAAAATGGTAGAAATCGTACCTGAGAGGGTTGAAATGAATAAGAACTCCTCATCACTCTTTCTTCCTTTCTTTGACTTCTTCTAGGGTGGCTCTTGGTCAACATCAATGGTGGAGGCATGTTGATTTTTATTCTTCCACAAGGGACACTCTCTGGGAAAGTGGCCAAACTTCTCACATTTGAAGCACTGGACCTTTGAAATTTCCTTCTTTTTATGCTCAAGAGTAGGTATAATATTCCATTTTTTGAATGATATGCCTCATCCTCTACCTTTTCCTTTCCTTGAATTATATACAAGAGCATGACCTTCATCATGATGGGAACTTTGTGCACCTATGGAAGCAAGTCTGGTCTCCTCCTGAGTACAATCTTCCCATAACCGATCAAAATTAGGCAATTTGGATCACCCTCTAATAATATGAATGAATGGCTCCCAATGGCTTGTAATACCATTAAGAGTCAACATGACAGACTCTCTATTTGATATGATCTCTCCAATGGCACCCAATTGATCTCTGATCTCACACATCTTCATGAAGAAGGTGGCAATTGTATCTTCCTTAGCCATCTTGATGTTCTCAAGTTGGTGCTACAAGGAAATGGTTATGTTCATGTTGTCACTCTCAAATAAATTCTTCAAGGCATCAAACATATTTTTAGTTTTATTTAGTTTGGATACATGAGGAATTAAGTGGTATCTCATAGAGTAAATGATGATCCTTCTATCTCTTGCGTCATTCTTCCTCCACTGAGACTTCTTTGATACATCAATAGGTTCTCTCACTACCTATTCCACAAAATTCATCAGAACAATCTATTCCAGAGTGATGAGAAGCCTATAATTCCATGAGTGGAAGTTAGAGGCTCCATCAAGCCTATATTCCATAGGAACACTTGTCACCATGGCTACAAAAACCCTAGGACTAAAAATAATGCCAAAAATTCAAACTTCTCTAATTTGTAATATGAGATTTACAGGAGATGCGCTAGGGTAGGGAACTCTTGTCTATGAAAAAATTAGGCCCAAAGACCTAGGGAATAATGCTCAATGAGCTTGACAGGGAAAGTGAATTTGTAGCCAAACCATAGAGAAACTGTAAAAAAAGAGCTATCCATTTACATAAGTGGGCTAGCCAAATTGTGCAGATGCCTTCTTAAAGAACACTTCTCCGATACCATGTTGAATTTTATGCTTATTCATATTTAATTAACTTTATTTAACATTTCACATTAGAATTAGTATAGATGAAGCATAAACCATATACAATAGTTGAAGTAAATAACCAAGATCGCAAGAAGAGAACCATGAACAAGATACACACAAATTTATCCTGGGAAACCCTTCTGCACAATGGAATAAAACCCAAGAACATTTCACTAGAATAATTGTCCAGGAGAACATCCAATACCAAAGACGAATAGCACCAATCTCCAAAGATAGTGCACTAATCCAAGAGAGAGAAATAACCAAGAGAGAGTGATCCAAAGTGATGATCTCCAAATGGGAGATGACTCTCTATATATACAAGTCCATCATGTGAACTGTCACATCAAGGTGGTGCCACTCAATAGGTCTAGCTTGGTCTTCTAGGTATTCTATGCAAGGCTTGGGCCTTCTTACTTCTCTGATGTCATAGTGAAACGTCTCCTCCATCTCATCACACATGGCTACAACCAATGTGGACCTTCTCATCTTGTATAGGGGAAACAACCCACTAGAGAACACTATGTCAACCACATAGGTCAACCCAGTTCAGTCCATCAAAGAGTATGACCTAGAAAATATCCCAACCACATGGGCTACACCCCAAGGGTCATTGGGCACCAACCCAATATGTCATCACAGTTCAACCCAGCTCATTCCATGAAGGAATAGAACCTTCATAATGTCCTGACCATATGGGCTACACCCCAAGGTCCATTGGGCACCATCCCAGTACAACTTATTAGTCCATCGATAAGTGTCATACTCAACTCAGTCCATCGAGGAGTATCACTGATAGGTTAACCCAATTGAGTCCATCGAGGAGTATGACTTGGAGAATGTCTCATGAAGTTGCAATCATGAACAAACTTGGCTAAGGGGAATGACCTAGGTATAGTATTTATCCTTGATCATGTGACTTCATAAGGACTGACAAAGACTCGAGACACATATGCATCGGGTAGACATTCTCTTGAGACAACCATGTCACTTGGCTAAGGAGAATGGCCTAGGTCATTAATGTTCTCCATTTATTAGCATCAAGTAGTTATTCTACTCAGATGTCCATATGACCTGGCTAAGGAGAATGGCCCAAGTGTAGTCTATATCCTTGATCATGTAACTTAACAAGGACTGACATAGACTCAAAGTGCTATATGGGAAATGGACACATCCACTACGTGCATACCAGCGAAAATTACATCAACCAGGATCAAGGAAAACCTTTCTATAAAAGAAGAAGTGTCAAGAAGAAAATAATATGTCCATATGACCATTAAAGAAGCCTCGAGAAATGATTTAAGACCCAATAAGAGAATTTATCCTGCACAAATAAAGGAAAGAAAAAATTAAAGTAAAATTGAAGACACAGGAAGAGAAGTCGACCCCACATGAAAACTATAGGTGACTTCACAAATATAAATAAAGGTTTTTTTCATTTCATTTGACACATGCACTCACTCATCTCTCACTCAAGAAATAAGGCACAAGTTTCAAGGAGGTATTATTTGGGGTAGAATTCACTGTAACTTGAAGTTCTTGGTATTCTATCTTGTGCACTACCTCTTGGGATTTGTGCTATGCTTGGGAGGTGACTCTTCGATATCTCTTGGTCTATTTTGATGGTGATAAACTTGGGAACTCTTGAATTGATTCTTCTATAAGAAATGTTGTTTGGTTTTATCCCAAGGTTGGGTTTCCTAGGATAAATTCATGTGTTCTTGTGTCTATTGTGCATGGTTAATATTTCTAGATCTTGTTATTCTTGCTGCATTGTAATAGTCAAGATTTTCAGTGCATAGTTGTTATATGATAATTGTGGCATGAAAGGAAATTTTTAATTGAAATTATAAAACAATAACTATCAGATCTGAGAATTATAAAATTCAACATGGTATGAGAGATTTGTTGAAATATTACCACTGCATAGTCATTGTCTTGAAATATTGTAACTGCGAAGAATATTCTTATTATTATTGAGTTATTTTATATAGATCAAATCTCATTTTGTGTATTGATCTTGTTGGGTCTTTTATATGACCAAATCCATTTTTGTGGATTAGTCAAACCCTAGTTATATGATGGTGTTTGTAAAGTCAACCCCTAGTTCTAATTAAAGTGGTTTTAGCAACTAAGTGAAGAATTTGTCCCAGCGTGGTGAAGAGAAACAACACTAGCACCTCCCTGCTAGTATAAATAAGAGTGGATGATGTCTCATTCGCACACTCACTCAAGTCACTCATCTAGTGCACAATTTTTGGAGATTGTTGAAGTTAGAAGAAGGAGAAGAGAGAGGTGCAAGCTTGGTCTTGGATATTCTTGGTTGTTTGGTATTTTCTCTTGACATTATATTGGAAATCTATATTAAGGAAGTTTTTGCTGGGTTTTCTCCCCCATGAGGGTTTCCCAGGATAGAATGTTGTGTACCTTGTGATTGTGTTTCTCTCAATGATACTACTTATGATATTATTGTCTAGTAAATTGAAAATAACTTAATAACAACTCTAAATTTAACATGGTATCAGAGCTAAACTATGTAGACCACCTTTCACTGGGTAACCAAAAACGTCACTGTTGTCGTACAAGAAAATTAGGGATTTTTATTGGAAATGATTTTTTTCCTTAAAAACATCTAGAAATGCGTGCCCTACCCTAGTGAATCTTGTTGCAACTTGAGCACACCTTTTCAGTGGCCAGAACCTCCAGAAAATGAAACCCTAGGTTTTACTGGTACCGGAAAACCAAAAAAACTAGGAAACCAGAACCAGTACCAGAAGTACCAGTCCATATTTCTGTAGGTCAATTTTCAAGGGGAAAAACTTGAAATTTTTTAAATCTGAAAGCTCCAGCAAACTCGCCTCAACCTAATACTTCTAGTCCCTAGATCAGAATTCCAAAATTTGAAGTTTGAAAAATTAGGGTTTCCTCATAAAACCCTAAGTTGCAGTTGCATAATCAACTGCAGTATCAGTTGCAGTTTCAGTATCAGTTGCAATATCAGTTGCAGTTGCAGTGCTAGTTCCTTCATACCAGTTGCAACACCAATTGTAGTTCCAGCCCCAGCTGTAGTACTTACATGTTGGGACTATTGTTTTATTGTCCTAATGCACCTTACTGTAAGAGGTATGTACTTACATGTGTTAAAAGATATTGTTATAAAGGGTATTTGTAGGAGAGAGGATCTTATCATAGATCCATAAGGATCTCAGATCCAACACATTGAAAGGAATAATGAAACCCAGGTTTGATTATTGTGATATTCATCTATTTGTTATGACATTATTTTGATCTAGGTTGTATGTTGAAGCTATGGCCATCATACTAACCATTGGTAAAATTTAAAGTCAAGATATTATATTGAGATTAGATTTTGTTCTCTAACTTATATTTCTATGAAGAAAGCATATTATCTTATTATCTCAGGATAGGTTGCTATCTTGAATAAAGGAGACTAGGAAGAAAAGAAACAACACTCATTCTTGAGGACATAGACTTCAGATTCCAGGAGAAACTTCTTGGTTTGTCTGTAGGTTACCATGGAGGAATGATTGATCAAAACACTAGAAGAGTGTTTCTCTTAGTATTGTATTTCTTACCTTTAACCCTTGTTGCAGGAAAGGCACAAATGATAACTCTAAAGAAGCCATTGTGGTGATTGTTCTCGCTTTTTCTTTATTATTATTATAAAGAGTATTATTATTGTTTGTTGTTTCTCCCTTGTTGTTCTTGTTCCAGGTAGGTCATAGGTTCCCTAAGGAAACTATAGTGAAGGTTGAAGCAGGCAACATATTAAAATGAGACATGAAGCAGACCATCCAAGTTGTTTACATGACGATATACATACATGTAGCAAAGAATATGAAGAAGAAGATACTTTTGAGAAACATATTATATCATATGAAGATTGATCGTAATGATAAGAAGGCTCCAAAGATGACTGAACATTAGACTTGGTCAATGAAGACACCTTGACAATAAGCAAAATTCATTTGAAGTCTTACTAAAATTTTCATATTAAGACTTGGTATTCAACACCAAGTATATCTTGTAGAGATGATGAAGTCCTTGTAGACTCAGAAGAAATCAAGACTAAGATTAAGATTGATCTCAGAAAGGATCAAATGGAGAGACATTTCTAGGACTGGGAGACAGATGACATGAGTTGAGAAGACTAGCTTTAGAAACCTCTAGGAGACATGAAATCTCCTGGGAAGATTTCCTTGTTTCAGTAACGAAGAAGGAAGCCAGTCATAAGGACTGGGATATGAATTTTTCCTTGAGAGAAGAAGGGAAGTCAGTGATGATTTCCAAGATTGAGCTAACATATCAAGTATGTTGTAGATGAAAATATAAAGATGTACAAATATTATTTTGTGTCTAGAGGATTCTCCCAGCAAGAGGGAGAAGACTATGACGAGACACTTGCTCCAATAATCGAAGAAATAGTTCCAGTGTTCATGAAGACAACCAGAACGACCATGATTCTGATATAGTATGAGATTCAGGGGGAGCAGTCCCTGTATATGAGATTGAGTTACCTCCATGAAAGAAGATAAGCTACACTCGGTGTCAGTTATTGAGCCACTCCTAATTTTAGATAAAGTTGTTGTCGTGATAGAGTAAAGGAGTTACTCTCAAATTATAGTAGTCATAGAGAGAATGGAGAAGTCATTCTCAACTTCAGAGAAGCTACAGGTGTAGAGTCCTGTTTCCAGAAGGAACATTTGCAAAGAGAGTAGAGGACATACTCTCAAGCAGTGAGATAGATAATTCTTTACAGAAAAAACATAGAGCTAGCACATGATTGTGCTTATTAATTTGTAGTTAAGAAAGTGTACCAGGTTGGTACAATGAGATGTGAAAATTTTATTTGAAAGTATAGGAGATGAAGACTCATGTCTACAAGTTGAAGAAATATCCAAGAGCTTGGTGTGGCAGGATTGATAGTTTTCTGAAGAGTTTGGGCTTTACCAAGAGTAAATTTGATTCTAACCTTTATGTCAAGGTTATGAATGATGAGCGAGATATATTGTTGATGTATACATATGACTTATTCTTAACGAGATATGAAAAACTCATCACAAATTGTAAGAAGAAGCTCATTGCAGAGATTGAGATGAAATACCTAGCTCTGATGCATTATTTCTTAGGTATTGAAGTTTGGAACAACCCAGAGAAGATCTTCCTTAACCAAGGGAAGTATGCAGTTGAAATACTAAAGAGGTTTGACATGTTGGAATATAAATCCATGTACACACCCATGGAAACAATGTTGAATCTCCTGGTAGAGACTTCGTCAGAATTGGTTGATGCTACTCTGTAGAGACAGATTATTGGTTTGTTGATGTATCTGACATATACCAGGCCAGATATATGTTTTTTTATGAACAACTTGAGTCAATATCTGGTATAAACCAGATGTTTTCACCTTGTAGCTGCAAAACATGTGATGAGATACCTTAAAGGTATGTTGGAATATGGTCTCTTTTATACTGGAGATCATGACTTCAAACTGTATGGATATACTGATTCAGATTGGGATGGAAGTGTTTATGATACAAAGATAACTTCAGGATGTTTTTTGAATCTGGGGTCAACCATAACTTCATGGTAGGGTAGGAAGAAATCCAATATTTCTCTCATCATGATAGAAGCAGAATAAATTCCAACATGTTCCGCTAGTTGTGAAGCCATATGGCTTCGGAAGTTGTTGAAATGTCTATTCAATCTGGATATGGAAGACACTGTGATTCTATGTGATAACCAAATTTTCATAAGGATGATGGAGAACCATGTGTTCCATGATAATATGAATCACATAGAGATCTAGTATCACTGCATTCGTGATATGGTTTAAAGAGGAGCTGTAAAGCTCTAATATGTTGGCACAGATGAGTAAGTTGCAGATGTGTGGACCAAACCTCTATCTCATGTAAAGTTTAAATACTTTTGAGACAAGCTTGGCATAGTCTGAAAGGACCTCCCTCAAAAGGGGGAGTTATGTTGATGATACTATGTTATCATGACCAACAATGTATAGCTCCATTAGGATTTTATATCCTAGTGGATTGATCATCACTGGGAAGATTCTCAAAGCTTTGGTAAGGACGGTCTATCAGAGCACATGTGCATGTATATGACAGTTGTGGTCAGTAGTGGTAGCTCCATTAGGATTTTATATCCTAGGGAATATTATGATTCTTGGGCAGATATCGAAGGTCTGGTAAGGAAGGTATGTCAAAGTACCATGTGGTAGCTCCATTAGGATTTTATATCCTAGGGAATCTTATGATTATTGGGCATATCCTTAGGATCTATCAGAGTACCACAAAATGTTGTTGTACCTGCCTCATTTTGTTGCTATATGATGATGAAATATTATAACTGCAAAGAATATTCTATTTATTATTGAGTTATTATTCATTAGATGAATCCCCTTTTGTGGATTGATCATGTCAGGAATTGTAATTGACCAAATCCCCTTTTGTGGATTAGTCAAACCCTAAATATTTTATGAAAATTGAGAAGTCAGGCCCCAGGCCATTTAAAGTGGTTTTAACCACTCAGAAGACAAGTCAACCTTGCCCGGTGAAGAGACAGCTTTCCAGGTCCTTCTAGTTTGTATAAATAAAGGAATCCAACACCTCATTTGATCACTCACTCAGATCATTCATCTAATGTGCAAGTTTGAAGGAAGTTGTAGTTGCTAGTTGTTGGAAGAAGGAAGAGAGAGAGGCACATTTCTCAGTAGAGGATATTCTTGTTGAAATTCTGAGGTCCTATGAGGCTGCCATCTAAGGTCTGTCCTTGACCTTAGTATGGCTCTAAGTTTCAACTATTTGGCTATCTTCTTTTGTTGTTTTAGGACAGCAAACAGTCATGTTACTTTCTGCTCAATGTTTAATAGGTTAAGTGCTCTTTTAAGGTGCCCTTGCAAGTGTTTTCTTGTCTCAATGTTATCACATGCAATATAACTTAAAACACATAACACTACCTCTAGATCTTGAACTTTAAAATG
>JASDQU010169855.1:0-21106 GCA_032191745.1 Picea mariana | reverse complement strand
TTTCACATTTGCAATTGTGAAAACAGAGTCGAAATTGAATTGTAATGGTTGCAAAAACGAGTCACATGTCCATTAGCACAATGCGACAATGATTTGTCACGATACTGCAAGGGGTGTAGGCAGCTTTTGAGAATAATCGAAAAAAAATGGGTTGGTTGCCAACACACAGGCAGTGCATGACTTGATATACGTTCCGACATCTTGTCGAAGTTTCGTCCAGTAGAAATCTTTCTGTAGCACTGCAACTGTCTTTCGATGCCAAACTGTCCTGCCACCTGATTGTAGTGAGCTTCCCAAATCAGCTTCTCACACTTGCTTGATGGAACAAAGAGATGGCCTAGACGACACAACAACCCATCTTGAAGATGGAAATTAGAGACCACTGAGTTGGCGCCCAACATTTGGTACGTGGTGTATAAGTCAGTGTCTGTCTCGTAGAGGTGGGGCCATCCAGAGGTCTCGTGGCTGCAAGAGTCTAGCACCGTGGTGAGTGCCACGACTGGAGGTCGACTGAGGTAATCAACAACTCGGTTGGTACTTCTTATTTTATACTTGATGTTGAGGTGGAACTGTTGTAAGTATGTGGACCACTTCTGATGGTGGTCATTCTACAATTTTCCTTGGGTCTACATGAACTGTCATGGCTTGTGATCAGTGTGGATGATTGTCTCCTTCCAAAGAATATAATGTCCCCACTGACGGAAATCTTTCACAATGGAGTACATTTCTTTGTTGTAAGTAGGGTACTTACAGACATCATCTGATAATGTCTCACTATGATATGCCATGGGGTGGCCATTTTGAGTGAGAATGGCGCCCACAACATAGTTTGAAGCATCTGTCTTGATCTCAAATGGATGTTGCAGGTCTGATAATGAAAGTACCGAGGATGAACAAAAATAATTCTTCAAGTCATCTAAGGCTTGTTGTTGGGACAGTCCCCACACATTTTTTTCCTTACCGCCACCCCTGGTTACTTGGATGAGGGCCCATGTGATATGAGAGAATCCCAACACGAACCTGTGATAGAAATTGGCGAGGCCCAAGAAGCTCCAAAGTTCAGTGAGTGTGGTTGGGGCTGGCCAGTCACAAATGACCTAGATCTTGGTTGGATCCACATGCAAACCATGATGATCAATGATGTAGCCTAAGTAAAGGACCATGTCCATGCCGAAGGAGAATTTTTCCAAGTTTGCATATAGTTTGTGTTGCCACACGGTGTGTAGAACCTATTGAATATGTTGCAAGTTTTCCTCCCAAATCATGTTGTAGATGAGGATGTCATCCAGATACACCACTACAAAATTATTAGTGAAATGTCGTAGGATATTGCCCATCATCCTCATAAAATTTACTGGAGCATTTTACAAACGAAAGGGCATGACCAACCATAAAAAAAGACCTTTTGACTTGAAGGTGGTCTTCCATACATTTGTCTGTTCTATTGGTACCTGGTGGTAGCTAGACTTCAGATCAATCTTACTGGAGTATTTGGCCCTCGTGAGCTGATTAAGGAGGTCGTCGATTTGGGGAATCGGGTATCGGTTTCAGACTATAATTTTATTTAGGGCCCGGTAATCAATGCAGATTCGCCAAGTCCCGTCTTTCTTCTGCACCAACACGATTGGGCTCCCACAAGAAAATGAGATGGGACATATGTGCCCCTTGTGGAGCAGTTTTTGGATCTGCCTCTTGATATCCTCATTTTCTAACACAGAGCGGGGGTAGACTGGCCCATTGGGTAGCGGTGTGCCTGGAGTCAGATCAATGGGATGCTTGACCTGGAAGTGCAGAGGTACCCCAGTAGGAGAGGAGAAGATATCTGAGTATTCTTTCATGACCTTATCCACTTTCTTATTTTGTGTGGAGAGATCAGCCACGGAGGCCCTGTATGTGGTTGCGATCTTTCGCTCACTCTGAGAGTGAATCACGAAGAAGACAAATTTCTCGATATGAGAGATGACCTTCCTACATTTCTTGGCAGAGATCAAGGAAATATCACTGGGAGGGACTACCTTGGGTATCCTGTACAATTTCCTGTTCAAAGTAATAATAACACTATGAGGCCTAGACTCATATACAACATGATGTTTCCATAAATAAGGTTGGTCCAAAAGAACACTACAAACTTCGAGAGGAGCAACATCACACAATACCTAGTCTTTGAAGGGCTTGATATCGTATGACAGTCGACACTCTTGGTTGACGCGGAGATCGCTTCCTTGGTAGATCCATCCACTACTACATATTTAAAAATTTGCGACGAAAGTACTCTTTCGTCATAGCATGCAAGAGAAAAAGTTTCATTTTTCTAAATCCACCTGGTATTCGTCGCTATCTTGACACATGTACTTTGACTAAATTAATATTGTCAATGTTCGTCACAAGAGCGACGCATGTAGTTTGTTTAAATTAATTAAGTCAACGTTCGTCGCAAGAGCGACGACTGACCTAACATTAAAATTGACCGTTAAAAATGACAAATAAATAGGTAAAAAAAATAAATATTTTAGGTCATGGTCGTCGCAATTGGATGATTTTTTTACACTCATCATCTAGGTGTCTTGGAAGGTTTTTGTTTCTCATCTTCCTCTTGTTATGCTTATGGATTCTTTTCTTCATCTTCTTCTGCTTCTTCTTCTACTTCTTCTACTTCTTCTTCTTTTAGACCTTCTTCGTCATCTTTCTCTTCTAAATCTTTGCTTCTTTCTTTGGTCTTTCGTTCACCTGTTTCGTCAATTATTACATTGATGCTTTTCACTATTCTGTTGAGTCTTGGACTAAAGAATTTATATTCTTTGATTTTTCTTGAATACCCAACCAGTATGCCCTTATCAACTCGATAGTCAAATTTTATAATCCTACCATCTTCTCTTTTGATATAGCATTTTCTTCCAAATACTCTGAAATGATTCACATTTGTTAGTCTTCCTTACTCATAGGGATTCTTATCACTTTTATTTCTAAGCATTCCTATGTTTAGGATATGAATTGTTGTATGTACTACCTATTCCCAAAAAATGTCACAAAAATTGGAATATTTAAACATGGTTCTATCCATTTCCTGTATTGTTTTGTTCTTCCTTTCAACAACTCCATTTTCCTGAGGTGTCATGGCTGCTGAGAAATGTCTTTTTATTCCATTTTTTCCACAAAAATACATGAATTCCTTTGATGTAAATTCTCCTCCATTGCCTGATTTCAAACCCTTGATTTTCAAATCCATATCGGTTTCAACCATCTCTTTTTATATCTTGAAGTATTCAAACACCTTTGACTTCTTCTTGAGAAAGAAAACTCCATTCCTTATTGTGTAGTCATCAACTGACAACATAAAATATTGTTCTCCATTTAATCTCTTCATTCTTGTAGGTCCACATAGGTCAATGTGTAACATCTCCAATGCTTTTGTCGTGGAGTACTCTTTTGATTAGAACTTGGTCCTGGTTTGTTTTCCTTTTAAACAAAGCTCACATAGTGTATTTGATGGCTTTGAAATCTCAGACATTTCTTTCTCTAGTTCCTTTCTGTTGATTTTGACAAGGTTATCTAAATTCATGTGACCCATTCTTCTGTGCAAGAACCAACTTTCATTTTCCTTTCCTAAGCAACATATTTCCTTTCCAATTTCATCCAGGACATATATGTTGTTTGGAGTTCTTATAGTTGTAGCCACCAACTTGCCTGATCCTTCTTTCCTTATCTCACATTTTTTTGAGTCAAACAAAAGTTTGTGTCCTTGATCACACATTTGACTTACACTTAGTAGATTGTGCTTCATATATTCGACCAATAGAACATTTTTTTCCTTGGCATATTTGCTTCCAAGCTTGATTGTACCTCTACCTATAATTCGGCTTGAGTTATAATTTCCAAACAAAACTGATCTATCGTGTTCCTTTTTTAGGGTCAGAAACTTGTTCTTGTCACCTGTCATATGCTTCGAACAACCATCGTCAACATACCACCCACTTTTCTTGTGTTGTGCTTGTAGAGAAAGCGATAATTCTTCAGTGTTGAATTGAACCTGCTTCATTATCCATATCCTTTGTGTTTCTTGTTTGATATATTTCTTTGTTTCTCATGGAGGAACAATCAATCTACAATCTTTGGCCATGTGTCCAAAATTGTTGCACTTGTAGCACTCTACTTCATTACTTAGTGAACCGAAATTGTTGTGATTTATGTTTTGTGCTTCATGTGACTTTCTAGGATAATTGTTGTAAGATTAACTTTCATAGTTGATTTTGTTCTTGGCATATGCTCTACAATTTGCAGTTTTGTTTCAAAATTGTTACAAGAATAACATAAAACAAGAAAAATAGTTTGATACTTGTATGTAGGGGATCTTCTAAATGGTGTTTCTCTTCTGAAGCCTTCTTCTTATTGAGGTGTTTTTAATTTTACATGCGTAGGATATGTACGATCATCCAATTGACAACCTCAGTTTGGCCATCTGTCTGGGGGTGCAAGGCAGTAGATTTGGTGAGCTTGATATGCAATAGTGACCAGAGGCTCGACCAGAATGTGATGAGGAACTGACTATCATGGTCTGAGATAATGGCTTGTGGGATCCCAAAATGTACCCATACTCGTTCAAAGAATATCTTGGCAGTGGCTTTTGTTGTGATGGTCTTCTTGCAGGTGGATAGAATCACCATTTTGGAAAAGCGATCAACAACCACAAATACACAGTCATTTCCCCTCTTGGTGGATGGGAGGCCCGACATGTAGTATATTGAGATGGATTCCCATGGCCTATCAATGGTAGGAAGAAGGGTGTACATGCCCTCTTTCTTAGTGGTAAGTTTGGCAATAGCGCAGGCAGTGCAGGACTTGATATACTTGCCGACATCGTGTCGAGCTTTCGGCCAGTAGAAATGTTTCTGCAGCACTACAACTATCTTTTCAATGCCAAAGTGTCTCACCACCCTACTGTAGTGAGCTTCCCAAATCAGCTTCACACACTTGCTTGATGGAACAAAGAGATGGCCCAGATGACACAACAACCCATCTTGAAGATGGAAATTAGAGACCACTGAATTAGCGCCCAACATTTGGTAGGTGGTGTATAAGTCAAGGTCTGTCTCATAGAGGTGGGTCCATCCATAGGTCTCGTGGATGAAAGAGTCTAGCACTGTGGTGAGTGTCACGACTAGAGGTCGGCTGAGGTAATCAAAAACTCAGTTGGTACTTCTTATTTTATACTTGATGTTGAGGTGGAACTGTTGTAAGTATGTGGACCACTTTTGATGGCAGACATTCTGCAATTTTCCTTGGGTCTGCATGAACTGTAGTGGCTTGTGATCAATGTGGATGACTGTCTCCTTCCCAAGAATATAATGTCTCCACTGGTGGAAAGCTTTCACAATGGACTACATTTCTTTGTTGTAAGTAGGGTACTTACAGACATCATCTGATAGTGTCTCACTATGATATGCCATGGGGTGGCCGTGTTGAGTGAGAATGGTGCCCACAGCATAGTCTGAAGCATCTGTCTCGATCTCAAAGGGATGTTGCAGGTCCGATAATGAAAGTACTGGGGATGAACAAAAATGCTTCTTCAAGTCATTGAAGGCTTGTTGTTGGGACAGGCCCCACACAAATTTTTCCTTACCACCACCCTTGGTTACTTGGATGAGGGCCCATGCGATATCAGAGAATCCCAACACGAACCTGTGATAGAAATTGGCGAAGCCCAAGAAACTCCAAAGTTCAGTGAGTGTGGTTGGGGCTGGCCAGTCACGGATGACCTAGATCTTGGTTGGATCCACATGCACACCATGATGATCAATGATGTAGCCTAAGTAATGGACCATGCCCATGCCGAAGGAGCATTTTTCCAAGTTTGCATATAGTTTGTGTTGTCACAGGGTGTGCAGAACCTGCTGAATGTGTTGCAATTTTTCTGCCCAAATCTTGTTGTAGATGAGGATGTCATCCAGATACACCACTACAAAATTATTGGTGAAATGTCATAGGATATCATCCATCATCCTCATAAAAGTTTTTGGAGAATTTTTCAAACCAAAGGGCATGACCAACCATACAAAAAGATCTTTTGACTCGAAGGCAGTCTTCCATACATTTTTCTGTTCTATTGGGACCTGGTGGTAGCTAGACTTCAGATCAATCTTACTGAATTATTTGGCCATTGTGAGCTGATTAAGGAGGTCGTCGATTCGAGGAATCGGGTACGGGTTTCAGACTGTAATTTTATTCAGGGCCTGGTTATCAATGCATAGTTGCTAGGTCCCATCTTTCTTCTGCACTAGCACGATTGGGCTCCCACAAGGAAATGAGATGGGACATATGTGCCCCTTGTGGAGCGGTTCTTGGATCTGCCTCTTGATATCCTCATTTTCTAACAGAGAGCGATGGTAGACTAGCCCATTGGGTAGTGGTGTGCCTGGGGTCAAATCGATGGGATGCTTGACCTAGCAATCCAGAGGTACCCCAGTAGGAGAGGGGAAGATATATGTGTATTCTTTCATGACCTTATCCACTTTCTTATGTTGTGTGGAGAAATCAGTCACGAAGGCCCTGTATGTGGCTACAATCTTTCTCTCACTCTAAGAGCAAATCACGAAGAAGAAAAATTTCCCGGTCTGAGAGATGACCTTCTTGCATTTCTTGGCAGAGATCAAGGAAATATCACTAGGAGGGACTACCTTGGGTATCCTATACAATTTCCTGTTCAAAGTAATAATAACACCACAATGCCTAGACTCATATACAACATGACATTTCCATAAATAAGGTTGGCCCAAAAGAACATTACAAACTTCGAGAGGAGCAACATCACACAATACCTCATCTTTGAAGGGCTTGATATCATATGACAGTCGACACTCTTGGCTGACGTGGAGATCACTTCCTTTGTGGAGCCATCCACTACTACATATTGAAAAATTTGCGATGAAAGTACTCTTTCGTCGCAACATGCAAGAGAAAAAGTTTATTTTTTCTAAATCCACCTGATATTCGTCGCTATCTCGACGCATGTACTTTGACTAAATTAATATGATCAATGTTCGTCGCAAGAGCGACACATGTAGTTTGTTTAAATTAATTAAGTCAATGTTCGTCGCAAGAGTGACGACTAACCTAACGTTAAAATTGACTATTAAAAATGAAAAATAAATAGGTAAAAAAAAGAAATATTTTAGGTCACGGTCGTCGCAATTGGATGATTTTTTTACACTCATCGTCTAGGTGTCTTGGAAGGTTTTTGTTTCTCATCTTCCTCTTGTTATGCTTATGGATGTTTTTCTTTGTCTTCTTCTACTTCTTCTTCTACTTCTTCTACTTCTTCTTCTTTTAGACCTTCTTCGTCATCTTGCTCTTCTGAATCTTTGTTTCTTTCTTCGGTCTTTCGTTCACTTGTTTCGTCAATTATTACATTGCTTCTTTTCACTATTCTAATGAGTCTTGGACTAAAGAATTTATATGCTTTGCTTTTTCTTGAATACCCAACCAGTATGCCCTTATCAACTCGATAGTCAAATATTTTAATCCTACCATCTTCTTTTTTGATATAGCATTTTCTTCCAAATACCCTGAAATGATTCATATTTGTCAGTCTTCATTACTCGTAGGGATTCTTATCACTTTTATTTCTAAGCATTCCTATGTTCATGATATGAATTGTTGTATGTACTACCTATTCCCAAAAAATGTCACTCAAATTGGAATATTTAAACATGGTTCTATCCATTTCCTATATTGTTTTGTTCTTCCTTTCAACAATTCCATTTTCCTGAGGTGTCATGGCTGCTGAGAAATGTCTTTTTATACCATTTTTTCCACAAAAATACATCAATTCCTTTGATGTAAATTCTCCTCCATTGCCTGATCTCAAACCCTTGATTTTCAAATCCATATCGGTTTCAACCATCTCTTTGTATATCTTGAAGTATTCAAACGCCTCTAACTTCTTCTTGAGAAAGAAAACTCCAGTCATTCTTGTGTAGTCATCAACTGATAGCATAAAATATTATTCGCCATTTAATCTCTTCATTCTTGTAGGTCCACATAGGTCAGTGTGTAAAATATCCAATGCTTATGTCATGGAGTACTCTTTTGATTTGAGCTTGGTCCTGGTTTGTTTTCCTTTTAGACAAAAGCTCACATAGACTATTTGGTGGCTTTGAAATCTTAGACATTTCTTTCACTGCTTCCTTTATGTTGATTTTAACAAGGTTATCAAAATTCATGTGACCCATTCTTATGTGCGAGAACCAACTTTCATTTTCCTTTCCTAACCAACATCTTTCCTTTCCAATTTCATCCAGGACATATATGTTGTTTGGAGTTCTTATAGTTGTAGCCACCAACTTGCCTGATCCTTTTTTCCCTATCTCACATTTTTTTTAGTCAAACAAAAGTTTGTGTTCTTGATCACACATTTGACTTACACTTAGTAGATCGTGCTTCATATATTCGACCAATAGAACATTTTCTGCCTTGGCATATTTTCTTCCAAGCTTGATTGTACCTCTACCTATAATTCTTCTTGAGTTATAATTTCCAAACAAAATTGATCTATCTTGTTCCTTTTTTAGGGTCAGAAACTTGTTCTCGTCACCTGTCATATGCTTCGAACAACCATTGTCAACATACCACCCACTTTTCTTGTGTTGCGCTTGTAGAGAAAGCAAGAATTCTTCAGTGTTGAAATTATCCTTCTTCATTATCCATATCCTTTGTGGTTCTTGTTTGATATATTTCTTTGGTTCTCATGGAGGAACAGTCAATCTACAATCTTTGGCCATGTGTCCAAAATTGTTGCACTTGTAGCACTCTACTTCATTACTTAGTGAACCGAAATTGTTGTGATTTATGTTTTGTGCTTCATGTGACTTTCTAGGATAATTGTTGTAAGAATAACTTTCATAGTTGATTTTTTTCTTGGCATATGCTCTAGAATTTGCAATTTTGTTTCAAAATTGTTACAAGAATAACATAAAACAAGAAAAATAGTTTGATGCTTGGATGTAGGGGATCTTCTAAATGGTGTTTCTCTTCTGAATCCTTCTTCTTATTGAGATGTTGTTGATTGATGATTATGTGTTCTGAATATTCTAGGTGGTGCATTTCCTATGTGATTTTCTTCTTGAGTCTTCATCTATTCCTCTTTCTTGATGGTGCCTCTAAATATTTATGCATAGATGCTTGGTTCTGCTTGTTGTTTTGTCATCTTGGAGATCAAACCTTTCTCAGTCTGCATATGGTTTTATCCTAGCCCACACCTGTCATAGTATGGCATTTTATTGCTGATGTTCTCATCCAATATTTTGGTGCTATTCTACTGCATATCATTCTTTTGAAGATCTTTTCTTAAGGTGGCTATTTCTACTTCCAAGATTTCAATCATATTCTCCTTATCTTCTAACTGATTTATGAGTGTTTCTTCAATCCTTTTTTCTTCTTCTACCTAGATTTTTAACTTCCTGATTATCTGCTCAATTTCTTCTAAGTTGGAATTTTGAGATACTTCTTTTTTCTTTAATTCTGTCTTGAGTGACTTGCTTTTCTTTCGTTCTTTCCCTAGTTCTTCTAAGACACTGATTAATTATGCTCTGAGATCGACTTTGCCTTCTTCAAAATCTTCTTCATCATCTTATATTTCCATGAAGAGTACATTTTATGAATAATAGTCACTATCATGATCCTCATCTGATGAGGAGTTGTCTTCCTTTGAGTAGAAATGTTTCTTGAAGAAATTATTTTTGTTCCTTCTCTTGTCTCGTTTTCTATTTTTCTTTTTCTTCTTAGGATCTTCTTCTTCATCGCTACTAATCTGGATTTTATGAGAAGAACAAAATGAATACAGATTATTAAAAGATGCTTAACAAAGAATAACAGAGATACAGTAAAATTGGTTTTCTATTCATTAAGGAAATAAGTTGAAACTGTAAAATGCAGTGAAAAACAAGCTTGCTGTAATGGTGGCGGCTTATCTCTGAGAAGAGATGTGATGGATGTGCTCATTCACAAGAAGACGATTACAATGACGATCTCAAGGCCTTTTTAAAATAAACAGGAATGTCAAAAACCCTAGACATCCAAAAACCTAACCCTAGGAGATGAAGTGCCAAAATTCATGTGGGCCCCGTTTGGGTAAGTTAGTACATCAACTTCTCGGGGTCGTAACTTTTGCATACAATCTTCGTTTTAGGCACACGATAGCCCGTTGGAAAGGTATCGTCGAGGAGATTCATTTTTGGGGCTCAATCAAATCCTTTAGTTAACATTGAGAATCTCAATCTCGAAAAACCTTCATTTAGGCCCTCAAAATGGCCCCAGAAGTTAAAAACTACTAAAAATGACAAATTGCTAAAATTGCCAGAAAATTGTTTTGAGCGTGTTGGACACATTGGGTGGCCACCGATATCCACCTATATAAATCCTACCTCCTTAATAATAAATGGTTTCCATTGCGTTGATTTCCCCCATCAGATTAGGAAATCTCTGCTGAATTTGGCCCCGAGTGAGCCACTTGCCTTGGTGCAGGAGTTGCCCTGCTTTGATGACTCGATAAAGCTGGAACCTTTGTTGTGGAGTTCCCTTGATCTGTGTTTCCACAATATGATCACTGGATGCCTATTGCATGCAATCAGGGTTTATCTCTATTGTCTTTAACTGCTCTGCTATCTCGGAGGTGTCCAATAATGGTGGGAAATATGGCTGAAGGAGAGCCACGCTGAAGACTGGGTGCAGGCCAAGGAAAGGGGGAATGTTGAGCTCAAAATAATTGTCACCCAAAAAATTGGTGATGGTGTACAACCCATAATGGAGTGAGCGAAGCTTCTGATGGGGCCTTGTAAGGTATTCTTTCTGCAAGTGCAACCAAACTTTTTCTCCCACTTGAAACTTATGTGGCACCCGATGTTGATCATGGCATGGCTTGTACTTGGAATTAGAATTTTGTAGAATATCTTGAACCTGTTGGTGGATGTGTTGGATCTACTCAATGAATCGGGTGGCTTTGTCTTCTTCTGGTTTATCGGGGGATGAGTCAACCGAGCTGGTCACCAGGGATAGTGAAACATCCACGGGGCCCAATGGTTGGAATCCAAACCTCACTTGAAAGGGGTTGTGGCCAATTGAGCTATGCAAGGCTCAGTTGTAGCTATGTTTGACATAGGGAAGACTCTCACCCCATGTGTGGGGGTGTTTTGAATTGTACATGCGTAGGATATATACGATCATTCGATTGGCAACCTCAGTTTGGCCATCTGTCTGGGGGTGCAAGGAAGTGGATTTGGTGAGCTTGGTATGCAGCAGTGACCAGAGGCTTGACCAGAATGTGTTGAGGAACCGACTGTCATGGTCTGAGATAATGGTTTGTTGTATCCCAAAATGTACCCATAGTCGTTCAAAGAATATCTTGGCAGTGGCTTCTGCTGTAATGTTCTTCTTGCAGGCGGATAGAATAGCCATTTTGGAAAAGCAATCAACAACCACAAAAACACAGTCATTTCCCCTCTTGGTGGACAGGAGGCACGACATGTAGTCTATTGAGATGGATTCCCATGGCCTGTTGGGAGTAGGAAGAGGGGTGTACATGCCTTGTTTCTTAGTGGTCGGTTTTTCAATAGAATAGGCAGTGCAGGACTTGATATACTTGCTGACATCCTGTCAAAGTTTCGGCCAGTAGAAATGTTTCTGCAGCAGCGCAACTGTCTTTTCGACACCAAAGTGTCCTGCCACCCGACTCTAGTGAGATTCCCAAATCAGCTTCACACACTTGCTTGATGGAACAATGAGAGGGCCCAGATGACACAACAACCCATCTTGAAGATGGAAATTAGAGACCACTGAGTTGGCATCCAACATTTTGTAGGTGGTGTATAAGTCAGGATCTGTCTCGTAGAGGTGGGGCCATCCAGAGGTCTCGTGGTTGCAAGAGTCTAGCACAGTGGTGAGTGTCGAGACTGGAGGTCGACTGAGGTAATCAACAACTCAGTTGGTACTTCCTATTTTATACTTGATGTTGAGGTGGAATTGTTGTAAGTATGTGGACCACTTCTGATGGTGATCATTATACAATTTTCCTTGGGTCTGCATGAAATTTAGTGGGTTGTGATCAGTGTGGATGATTGTCTCCTTCCCGAGAATATAATGTCTCCACTGGCAAAAATCTTTCACAATGGAGTACATTTCTTTTTTGTAAGTAGGGTACTTATAGACATCATCTGATAGTGTCTCACTATGATATGCCACAGGGTGGTCTTGTTGAGTGAGAATGGTGCCCACAACATAGTCTTAAGCATATGTCTCGATATCAAAGGGATGTTGTAGGTCTAATAATGAAAGTACTGGGGATGAACAAAAACGCTTCTTCAAGTCATCGAATGCTTGTTGTTGGGACAGGCCCCACACAAATTTATCCTTACCACCACCCTTGGTTACTTGGATGAGGGCCCATGCGATATGAGAGAATCCCAACATGAACCTATGATAGAAATTGGCAAGGCCCAAGAAGCTCTGAATTTCAGTGAGTGTGGTTGGGGCTGGCCAGTCACAGATGACCTGGATCTTGGTTGGATCCACATGCACACCATGATGATCAATGATGTATCCTAAGTAATGGACCATGTCCATGTCGAAGGAGAATTTTTCCAAGTTTGCATATAGTTTGTGTTGTCGTAGGGTGTGCAGAACCTGCTGAATATGTTGCAATTTTTCCGCCCAAATATTGTTGTAGATGAGGATGTCATACAGATACACAACTACAAAATTATTGGTGAAATGTCGTAGGATATTGCCCATCATCCTCATAAAAGTTGTTGGAGCATTTTTCAAACCAAAGGGCATGACCAACCATACAAAAAGACCTTTTGACTTCAAGGCAGTCTTCCATACATTTGTCTATTCTACTGGGAATTGGTGGTAGCTAGACTTCAGATCAATATTACTTAAGTATTTGGCCCTCCTGAGTTGATTAAGGAGGTCGTCAATTCGGGGAATTGGGTACTAGTTTCAGACTGTAATTTTATTCAGGGCCCGATAATCAATGTAGAGTCACCAGGTCCCGTCTTTCTTCTGCACCAGCACGATTGGGCTCCCACAAGGTAATGAGATGGGACATATGTGCCCCTTGTGGAGCAGTTCTTGGATCTGCCTCTTGATATCCTCATTTTCTAACAAAGAGCAGCAGTAGACTGGCCCATTGGGTAGCGGTGTGTCTAGGGTCATATCGATGGGATGCTTGACCTGACAGTGCAGAGGTACCCCGGTAGGAGAGGAGAAGATATCTGATTATTCTTTCATGACCTTATCCACTTGCTTATGTTGTGTGGAGAGATCGGTCGTGGAGGCCCTGTATGTGGCTGCGATATTTCTCTCACTCTGAGAGAGAATCACAAAGAAGACAAATTTCACGGTCTGAGAGATGACCTTCCTGCATTTCTTGGCAGAGATCAAGGAAATATCACTAGGAGGGACTACCGTGGGTATCCTGTACAATTTCCTTTTCAAAGTAATAATAACACTACGAGGCCTAGACTCATATACAACATGATGTTTCCATAAACAAGGTTGGCCCAAAAAAACATTACAAACTTCGAGAGAAGCAACATCACACAATACCTTGTCTTTGAAGGGCTTGATATCATATGATAGTCGACACTCTTGGCTGACGCAAAGATCGCTTCCTTGGTGGATCCATCCACTACTACATATTGAAAAATTTGCAACGAAAGTACTCTTTCATTGAAACATGCAAGAGAAAAAGTTCAATTTTTCTAAATCCACCCGATATCCATCGCTATCTCAATGCATGTACTTTGACTAAATTAATATGGTCAATGTTCGTTGCAAGAGCGACGCATGTAGTTTATTTAAATTAATTAAGTCAGCATTCATCGCAAGAGCGACGACTGACCTAATGTTAAAATTGACCGTTAAAAATGACAAATAAATAGGTAAAAAAAAAGAAATATTTTAGGTCACGGTCATTGCAATTGGATGATTTTTTGCACTCATCGTCTAGGTGTCTTGGAAGGTTTTTGTTGCTCATATTCCTCTTTTTATGCTTATGGATTCTTTTCTTCATCTTCTTTTGCTTCTTCTTCTACTTCTTCTTCTTTTAGACCTTCTTCGTCATCTTGCCCTTCTAAATATTCGCTTCTTTCTTCGATCTTTCGTTCACCTGTTTTATCAATTATTACATTGATGCTTTTCAATATTTTGTTGAGTCTTGGACTAAATCATTTATATGATTTTATTTTTCTTGAATACCCAACCAGTATTCCCTTATCAACTCGATAGTCAAATTTTCCAATCCTACCATCTTCTCTTTTGATATAGCATTTTCTTCTGAATACTCTAAAATGATTCACATTTGTCAGTCTTCCTTACTCGTAGGGATTCTTATCACTTTTATTTCTAAGAATTCATATGTTCGGGATATGAACTATTGTATGAACTACCTATTCCCAAAAAATGTCACTCAAATTGGAATATTTAAACATGGTTCTATCCATTTCTTGTATTTTTTTGTTCTTCCTTTCAACAACTTCATTTTTCTGAGGTGTCGTGGCTACTGAGAAATGTCTTTTTATTCCATTTTTTCCACAAAAATACATGAATTCATTTGATGTAAATTCTCCTCCATTGCCTAATCTCAAACCCTTGATTTTCAAATCTATATCGGTTTCAACCATCTCTTTGTATATCTTGACGTATTCAAACGCCTCTGACTTATTCTTGAGAAAGAAAACTCCAGTCATTCTTGTGTAGTCATCAAATTATAGCATAAAATATTGTTCGCCATTTAATATCTTCATTCTTGTAGGTCCACATAGGTCAGCGTGTAAAATATCCAATGCTTTTATCGTGGAGTACTCTTTTGATTTGAACTTGGTCCTCGTTTGTTTTCCTTTTAGACAAAGTTCACATAGAGTATTGGATGGCTTTGAAATCTCATACATTTCTTTCACTGCTTCCTTTCTGGTGATTTTGACAAGGTTATCAAAATTCATTTGACCCATTCTTCTGTGCGAGAACCAACTTTCATTTTCCTTTCCTAACCAACATCTTTCCTTTCCAATTTCATCTAGGACATATATTTTGTTTGGAGTTCTTATAGTTGTAGTCACCAACTTGCCTGATCCTTCTTTCCTTATCTCACATTTTTTTGAGTCAAACAAAATTTTGTGTCCTTGATCACACATTTGAATTACACTTAGTAGATTGTGCTTCATATATTCGACCAATAGAACATTTTCTGCCTTGGCATATTTGCTTCCAAGCTTGACTGTACCTCTATCTATAATTCTGGTTGAGTTATAATTTCCAAACAAAACTGATCTATCTTGTTCCTTTTTTAGGGTTAGAAACTTGTTCTTGTCACCTGACATATGCTTCAAACAACCATTGTCAACATACCACCCACTTTTCTTGTGTTGCACTTGTAGAGAAAGCGAGAATTCTTCAGTGTTGTATTGATCCCGCTTCATTATCCATATCCTTTGTGGTTCTTGTTTGATATATTTCTTTGGTTCTCATGGAGGAACAATCAATCTACAATCTTTGGCCATGTGTCCAAAATTGTTGCACTTGTAGCACTCTACTTCATTACTTAGTGAACCGAAATTGTTGTGATTTATGTTTTGTGCTTCATGTGACTTTCTAGGATAATTGTTGTAGGAATAACTTTCATAGTTGATTTTGTTCTTGGCATATGCTCTACAATTTGCAGTTTTGTTTCAAAATTGTTACAAGAATAAAATAAACCAAGAAAAATAGTTTGATACTTGGATGTAGGGGATCTTCTAAATGGTGTTTCTCTTCTGAATCCTTCTTCTTATTGAGATGTTTTTGATTGATGATTATGTGTTCTGAATCTTCTAGGTGGTCCAGTTCCTCTGTGATTTTATTCTTGAGTCTTCATGTATTCCTCTTTATTGATGGTTCCTCTAAATATTTATGCATAGATGCTTGGTTCTTCTTGTTGTTATGTCATCTTGGAGATCGAACCTTTCTCAGTCTGCATCTGGTTTTATCCTAGCCCGGACCTGTCATAGTATGGCCTTTTATTGCTGATGTTCTCATCCAATATCTTGGTGCTATTCTGCTTCATATATTTCTTTTGAAGATCTTTTCTTAATGTGGTTATTTCTACTTCCAAGATTTCAATCATCTTCTCCTTATCTTCTAATTGATTTATGAGTGTTTCTTCAATCCTTTTTTATTCTTCTACCTAGATTTTTAACTTCTTGATTATCTGCTCAATTTCTTCTGAGTTGGAATTTTGAGATCCTTCTCTTTTCTTTAATTCTATATTGAGTGACTTGATTTTAATTCTTTCTTTCCCTAGTTCTCCTAAGACACTGATTAATTATGCTCTGAGATCAACTTTGCCTTCTTCTTCAGAATCTACTTCATCATCTTCTATTTCCATGAAGAGTACATTTTATGAATAACAGTCGCTATCATGATCCTCATCTGATGAGGAGTTGTCTTCCTTTGAGTAGAAATGTTTCTTGAAGAATTTATTTTTGTTCCTTCTCTTGTCTCCTTTTGTATTTTTCTTTTTCTTCTTAGGATCTTCTTCATCGCTACTGATCTGGATTTTATGAGAAGAACGAAATGAATACAGATTATTAAAAGATGATTAACACAAAATAACAGAGATACAGTAAAACTGGTTTTCTTTTCATTAAGGAAATAAGTTGAAACTGTAAAATGCAGCGGAAAACAAGCTTGTTGGAATGGTGGCAGCTTATCTCTGAGAAGAGATGTGACGGTTGTGCTCATTTGCAAGAATATTATTACAATGAGGCTCTCAAGGCCTTTTTACAATAAACAGGAATGTCAAAAACCCTAGACATCAAAAACCTAACCCTAGGAGATGAAGCGTTAAAAGTCATGTGGGCCCTGTTTGTGTAAGTTAGTACATCAACTTCCCGGGGTCGTAACTTTTGCATACAATCTTCGTTTTAGGCGCACGATAGCCCGTTGGAAAGGTACCATTGAGGAGATTCATTTTGGGGGCTCAATAAAATCCTTATGTAATCATTGAGAAGCTCGATCCCAAAAAACCTTCATTTAGGCCCTCAAAATGGCCCCGAAAGTTAAAAACTACTAAAAATGGTAAATTGCCAAAATTGCCAGAAAATTGTATTTTGCAAGTTGGACAAGTTGGGTGGCCACCGATATCTGCCTGGATAAATACTCCATCCTTAATAAGAAATGGTCTCCATTGCATTGATTTCCCCCATCAGATGAGGAAATTTATGTTGAATTTGGCCCCCGTTGAGCTACTTGCCTTGGTGCAGGAGCTGACCTACTTTGTAGGCTCGATAAAGATGGAACCTTTGTTGTGGAGTGACCTTGATCTGTGTGTCCACAATATGATCACCGTATGCTTGTTGCATGTAGTGAAGGTTTATCTCTGTTGTCTTTAACTGCTCTGCTATCTCGGAGGTGTCCAATAATGGTGGAAAATATGGTTGAAGGAGAGACACACTGAAGACTGGGTGCAGGCTAAGTAAAGGAGGAATGTTGAGCTAAAAAGAATTGTCACCCACAGAATTGGTGATGGTGTACAACCCATAACGGATTGAGTGAAGCTTCTAACGTGTCCTTGTAAGGTGTTCTTTCTGCAAGTGCAACCAAACTTTATCTCCCACCTGAAACTTATGTGGCACCCGATGTTGATCATGGCATTGCTTTTACTTGGCATTAGAATTTTGTAGAATATCCTGAACCTATTGGCAGATGTGCTGGATCCACTCCATGAACCGGGTGGCTTTGTCAGCTTTTGGTGGATCAGGGGATGAGTCGACCGAGGTGGTCACCAGGGGTTGTGAAACATCCATGGGTCCCAATAGTTGGAATCCAAACCCCACCTGAAAGGGGTTGTGGCCAATTGAGCTATGCAGGGCTCGGTTGTAGCTATGTTGGACATAGGGAAGACTCTCATCCCATGTGCGGGGGTGTTTTTAATTGTACATGAGTAGGATATGTATGATCATCTGATTGGCGACCTCAGTTTGGCCATCTGTTAGGGGGTGCAAGGCAATGAATTTGGTGATCTTGGTATGCAGCAATGACCAGAGGCTCGACCAAAATGTGTTGAGGAACTGACTGTCACAGTCTAAGATAATGGTTTGTGGGATCTCAAAATTTACCCATACTCATTCAAAGAATATCTTGGTAGTGGCTTCTTTTGTGATGTTCTTCTTGCAGGAGGATAGAATTGCCATTTTGGAAAAGCGATCAACAACCACAAAAACACAGTCATTTCCCCGCTTGGTGGATGGGAGGCCCGACATGTAGTCTATTGAGATGGATTCCCACGGCCTATCAGGAGTATGAAGTGGGGTGTACATGCCTTTTTTCTTAGTGGTGAGTTTGGCAATAGCACAGGCAGTGCAAGACTTGATATACTTGCCGACATCCTTTCAAAATATTGGCCAGTAGAAATGTTTCTACAACATTGCAATTGTCTTTTCGATAACAAAGTGTCCTGCCACCCGACTGTAGTGAGCATCCCAAATCAGCTTCACAGACTTTCTTTATGGAACAAAGAGATGGCCCAAACGACACAACAACCCATATTGAAGATGGAAATTAGAGACCACTGAGTTGGCACCCAACATTTGGTAGGTGGTGTATAAGTCAGGTTTTGTCTCGTAGAGGTGGGGCCATCTAGAGGTCTTGTGGCTACAAGAGTCTAGCACCATGGTGAGTGTCGCGAATGGAGGTCGGTTGAGGTAATCAACAACTCGGTTGGCACTTCCTATTTTACACTCGATGTTGAGGTGGAGCTGTCGTAAGTATGTGGACCACTTATGATGGCGATCATTCTGCAATTTTCCTTAGGTCTGCATGAACTGTAGTGGCTTGTGATCAGTGTGTATGATTGTCTCATTCCCAAGAATATAATGTCTCCACTGGCAGAAAGCTTTCACAATTGAGTACATTTATTTGTTGTAAGTAAGGTACTTATAGACATCATCTGATAGTGTCTCACTATGATATGCCACAGGGTGGCCATGTTGCGTGAGAATGGCACCCACATCATATTCTGAAGCATTTGTCTTGATCTCAAAGGGATGTTGCAGGTCCGATAATGAAAGTATTGGGGATGAAAAAAAATTCTTCTTCAAGTCATCGAAGGCTTATTGTTGGGACAGGCCCCACACAAACTTTTCCTTACCGCCACCCCTGGTTACTTGGATGAGGTCCCATGCGATATGAGAGAATCCCAACATGAACCTATGATAGAAATTGGCGAGGCCTAAGAAGCTCTGAAGTTCAGTGAGTGTGGTTAGGTTTGGCCAGTCACAGATGACCTGGATCTTGTTTGGATCCACATGCACACCATGATGATCAATGATGTAGCCTAAGTAATGTTCCCTATCCATGCCAAAGGATCATTTTTCCAAGTTTTCATATAGTTTATGTTGTCGTAGGGTGTGTAGAACATGCTGAATATGTTGCCAGTGTTCTGCCCAAATATTGTTGTAGATGAGGATGTCATCCAGATACACCACTACAAAATTATTGGTGAAATGTCATAGGATATCGTCCATCATCCTCATAAAAGTTGTTGGAGCATTTGTCAAACCAAAGGGCATGACCAACCATTCAAAAAGACCTTATTTTGACTTGAAGGTGGTCTTCCATACATTTGTCTATTCTATTGGGACCTGGTGGTAGCTAGACTTCAGATCAATCTTACTGAAGTATTTGGCCCTTGTGACTTGATTAAGGAGGTCATCAATTCGGGGAATCGGGTACCAGTTTCAGAATGTAATTTTATTCAGGGCCCGGTAATCAATGCAGAGTCTCCAGGTCCCATCTTTATTCTGCACCAGCATGATTGGGCTCCCACAAGGAAATGAGATGGGACATATGTGCCCCTTTTGGAGAAGTTCTTGGATCTGCCTCTTGATATCTTCATTTTCTAACAGAGAGAGGTGGTAGACTGTCCCATTGGGTAGCGGTGTGCCTAAGGTCAGATCGATGGGATGCTTGACCTGGCAGTGCAGAGGTACCCGAGTAGGAGAGGAGAAGATATCTCAGTATTCTTTCATGGCCTTATCCACTTGCTTATGTTGTGTGGAGAGATCGGTCGCGGAGGCCCTGTATGTGGCTGTGATCTTTCGCTCACTCTGAGAGAGAATCACAAAGAAGACAAATTTCCTGGTCTGAGAGATGACCTTCCTGCATTTCTTGGCAGAGATCAAGGAAATATTACTAGGAGGGACTACCTTGGGTATCCTGTACAATTTCCTGTTCAAAGTAATAACAACGCTATGAGGCCTAGACTCATAGACTCATATACAACATGACGTTTCCATAAATAAGGTTGGCCCAAAGAACATTACAAACTTCGAGAGGAGCAACATCACACAATACCTCGTCTTTGAAGGGCGTGATACCATATGACAGTCGACACTATTGGCTGACGCGGAGATCGCTTCCTTGGCAGAGCCATCCACTACTACATATTGAAAAATTTGTGACGAAAGTACTCTTTCGTTGCAACATGCAAGAGAAAAAGTTGAATTTTTCTAAATCCACTCGGTATTCATCGCTATCTCGATGCATGTACTTTGACTAAATTAATATGGTCAATGTTTTTCGCAAGAGCAATGTATGTAGTTTGTTTAATTTAATTAATTCAACATTCGTCGCAAGAGCGACGATTGACATAACGTTAAAATTGACCATTAAAAATGACAAATAAATAGGTAAAAAAAAGAAATATTTTAGGTCACAGTCGTCGCAATTGCGATGATTGTGACCTAAAATTGGACTATAAATATTTGACGATTTAAATATGTTTCGACAATCTTGCTATAACAACGACGGTTCTGAAAGGGTATTTTTGTGCGGAAGAATGTCACAGAATCTTGTTAGAGGTGGGGAAAAAAGTAAAGTGGGTGAAAAGGGTGATGGTAGATGTTATTTCCCTTGTAAAAGATGTTGCATCATACGTCTCGTAAGAATTTTAATAGCAACAGCTACAAAACATTGTAGGAAATATGGGCACATTGATGGCGGATCGAATGAATATTGTCCCATGGTAATTAGCTATATATTCGTTATCTTTTTTTATTTTGTCAATTTTATATAAAATTAT